>PVIC010014442.1:0-36620 GCA_004025085.1 Thryonomys swinderianus | reverse complement strand
AGGGACAGAGAAAGCACATGTATATAGGGGGTGAGGGTTGTGGGGTGGGTAGGGACATGGGTAAAAATTCAATTAACCTGTGTCATATACTGGTACAAATTTCCCAATGTTGAATGTGATTGTGAGCTGTATATAAAATGTACCAATAAAGAATTCAATTAAAAAATTAACCTAAGGATCCCTTATTGAGGTCCAACCTCAAGGAGGCCCAAGCCTCCACCTTCAGTCCTGCGAGTCTCTCTCTGAATATCAGTGATGTCCAAGGTGTGTGGAGGAGTGGAAAGCCACAGGGCAGGAACAGTTCTGTATCACTTTCCTTTCAGGGTTACAGTCTTCAGTGAGTTTTGAGGACCTGAAGTTTCTTTGCTTTTGTGCTAGTGTGAGAATCTGCAAAAATATTTTCTTTGTACAAAATTGTATCCAGCATTTTAGTTACTTCAATCAGTGGATCAGAGAGTTAGAAAAGAAAGGGATCTTTGGCCATTTTCTCATATTTTTAGGGCCATCTTCTGATTCTTACTTCTTAAAAAATTATTTTAATGATTGTGATGTGTATAATTCTGGACACCGTAACTGTGTGCTGTGCTGTTGTTTCTGGCGAACCTTACTCCCTGGAGTCTTACTTTTATATGTGCTTAATAAGCTTGGACTGTGAAGTCATAGTTGCTGGACTTCATTTGTGGGCATCTTGTGAGGGAGCCATCTTCTCTGTGGGATTAAAATTTGCTTTTGTTAAGGAGCTCAGTCTTTTACTCTCTGGGACAGCTTTGTTAATGTGCTGGGTTAGGGTTTCTGGAATTGAGCATGTTGTCTAAAATTCTTATCAAATTTGTGACACGATCCCAGGGCTGACTCCTTGCTAGATCCCCATGCTTGGCTTGTCTCCTGTTGTTCTGGTGGCTGTGAAAGTCTTCAAATTTTGGGCTCAAGATCAGGAATTAGGAGAATATTCTGGAACAGCTACAGCCTCCTGTTCAGTCTCTGCCCTGGGAACTTAATTGTAAATGGCAAAAATAGGTACAGACAATACATGAATGATAATATTTCATTTATTCAAAGGCATATTTTTTCCACAATTTAATCTGGTTGGAATTAAGATGTCTTCTACAACTGATGATATATAACAATTTAATTGGCTGTGTCTTTTTCAGTTGAATGTTTTAAAAATGGTGAGTCTTATAATTAATAATCTTACGTTAAGTGCAAAACTGCAGTATGTCAAATAGTGATAAATGCCTTGAAAACTGAAGCAGAGAAGAGAAGGATTTCTGGAGAAGTGTCGCATTTTTAAATGAGATGGTGAGAGGGTGCTTTCTGAAGAGGCACCTTTCGAGTGGAGAACCGAAGGAGATGGAGAGTGAGTGGGAAGTCCCCATGCCGTCATCCAACTTGTGCTCTGCTTAACTTCAAAGATCGGCATTCAGACATGTGTGATGAGCTAAGAGAGAGAGCTGTGTGGACATATAGGGGAGGGTTTTCCAGGCAGAGCTCGATTAGGTATGAGGACATTAGCCTGGAGTGCATCCTGGCAGACTGTACTGTGGGGAAAAGTAGTAACTGAGGTTGGTGAAGTAGAGGTCAGTTTTGAAGGGTTCTGTGGCCACTGTAGAGCTTCGGCATTTACTTGCTGCTAGGAAACAACTTGAAGATGCGGGAAGGGCAGTTAATACATAATGTATATTTCCAAAAGGATCACAGTGGCTGCAGTGTTAAGAGGCAACAATAAAAAGTTGCTTAGTAGGACCTGGGGACATTGGTTAGCAGGCCTGACCCAGGGGTGAGCTGAAAATGATTGGTGTGGTTAAGCTTTTATTTGAATTATTACCATTCTTGAGTTGTTAATTTTGAGCAGCCTTTTGACTCCCAGGACTGTACCTGACATCTGTTCACAGCTTTTTCCTCTTTGGTTTGGTACTTGCAATTCCTATTTGGGTATAAGATGAGATGTCAAGGCAAGAGCAGCAACGCTTTGATTTCCTGTTTACCTACAAGATGGTAAGATGAGCACTGAGTTTTCTGCTTGATATGAACTTTATGTTTCTGAACCAGAAGACAAACATAAAATGGAAAAATGTGTAGAGAGTGGCAGATCTGCATTTTCTAGTTCTGTACTAAGGGTGGGCTACTGATTTAGTCCTTTAATCTAGTTCAGTTTACCTATTATGAGTATTATCCCCTGATTATGGAAGTGGAGAAATTATCAGGACTCAGTTTGGATGCCTCTGACTGCTTTTCTCTTGTTCTATGCCTTCCTATGTTTTCCTGGAACAATGGCCTCATGTATATCAAGGGTTGTTTGGTAGGCAGTATTTCATTTTAAGCAGTGTACCACACCATTAAATTTCACATTACTATAATGAACAGCCTTAGTTGGAGAAGACACAAGCAGAGTAAGTTAACTTGTGGAGAGAATTTATCTCCATTGGACTCTGCAGTAATAACACTTCAGACTGTTACCTTCATCTTATCACACAGAGCATTTGTAGGTAACTATGGCTAGTGTGGCCTAATAGGTACCCTCTCCTTTCTCTCAAGTAAGCATTCAATTTGTGTTTTTCTTGAGCAGAATTTGAGAGCAATGTTACTCCTACATTTGTGAGGTCATATTTTGAAACCTCTGGGAAAATATTGCTTTCCTGAAGAAAGTTAAAAGTAATAAGCTTATTCAGGACTTTAGCTAGAACAGTTGAGCAATAGTTCAGGGATTCCCAGGCAGCCCCTGCTCTGCCTTGTTGCTCTGTGCACTGTCAGGCTCAAGCGTGTTTGTAGAAACTGCATGTGCCTGAGTCGCTGCACAGTTCAGTGGAACCACAAGTGGCACAGGCTCTGTGGGTTTCCTGGAGTAATGCTGTGTCTACAAGAATACAGCTTGCAGAGTATCTATAGGAACAGTCAGCTCCTGTGTCTGTCTGTGTGTTTTATACCTGTATTATACATAGGAAAAGCAAGTGTTCTGGTTGACTATATCTTTATAGTCAAAATGATATTGTCTCTTTGAAAATGTTGGACAAGGCTAGTGCCAGCCCACCAGGAAGGCCTGCAGCCTACCCATCTGTTGGCGGAAGGGGAGAAGTGATACCCACTGAAAGAGAAATGGCCTTTCACTGAAGGGAAGTTTCCTCAGGATATTTTTACTATCATTTGTGAGTTTTGCTTCATTGAACAATAAAGACAATAACCATTTTTTACACTATAGCCTATTTAATCATGGCTTCACTATTGTGCAGTGGAAGTCTTTTATAGGTGGCTGTTGACTTTCAATGCTCTGTGGATTATTTTAATATATTTAAACTGAACAAGGTTAAGAAACTTATACAAATGTAGCCAGTATTGTTATTCTTAGGACAGTTTTAATTAATAAAATATTTTAATAACTTTTGAAAATACACAGAATCTATTGACTCTGTAAATAGCCCTCACCCAGAGGATAATAGCAAAGGTATAGAAAACGGTAGAAGATTAAATAATGACTTATTTTATTGCTCTTATACTTTTTAAATTTTTAACACTTTTTAACATGTGTTTGATACAGTTGGATAGAGGGTGAGTGTTTTAGGCATTTCTGTGAAGCTGTGATGGGTTTAAAACATTATTATAAATAGAAGGGTACTTTCTAAGTATGTTCTAAATTTAAATCCCATTTATGCATATTATAACAAATTAAAACAGAGAAATCTTAATATTTTGGGAAAAATGGCATGTTCTATCCAAATCATGGTGGAAAACAATCAGAATAAATTTTTATTGTCAGTTTAGTCTAGTTGCTAAAGAGATTATTTCATTTTGTAGGATTAGGCGACAAATACAGGACAGTCTATCTGCAGCATGTAATTGCATTTCTAAAACAAAAGAAGCAAACCTAATTGCCAGTGTTAAAGACTCTCAATTACTTTTAATCTTCATTGTAGTCTATTAACAATTAATATATAATCTTTAATAAATGTATTTTAACCTCCGTAGCTTCTAGGATATGAAGAAGTTGCTAAATCATTATATTATACTTGAAATATTTAAAGCTTAATAAATAACTGGACTAATTAAAAATCATGTGTGATAAGGTACAATGGCTCATTGGTTTTGTCAGCATTAATTTAAAGGATTGTACAAAGAGACAAATTAGACTAGAATTTTCAAAACCACAGAAACAATAAGAGTAAATTGTATCTACCTTTGGGAAACGTTGAGGCACAGGCTTAGAAAATCCGGGCCACTCACTTCTCTGGTTCTTCAGTCCCATTCTCAGTCGGTGCTTTGCCCGTCTGTCGCGGCCTAGCAACCTGCTGAGGCCTCAGGTGTGCGAGCCACCGTTGGCCAGCTGTCCTACATATGCGGCAGAATTCATTATCTGTCTGTGGACAATGCTGGGACCACAGGAACAGCCTCTTTTAGAAGAACCTGTGCTACAAAGCCTGAAACTCACAAGGCAATCTCACACACCATTCTTCATGTTATTGAGGACCTTTTTTATGAGGGGGGCTTGTTTGTTACAAAGGAAATTACTCAGAGATTTCTGTGACAATTGGTCTCTCAAATTGAGTACTGTAATTTTTTCAGGAAGACTCAGTAAGAAAATAAGTAAATTGAATTCTTGCTATGCATATTTTGGAAGTAATTTTGCTTGTAATTAAAAATAACCTTAAAATTGTTTTTCTGTATAGTTTTTTGTCATTCCAAATTGGCAAGAAATTTTCTTCTACCTTTTGAATAAACATTTCTTTTATTGAATTTCTTCCCTTACTACCAAAGGATGGACTTTGGTCTAGAAAAGTTATTATTACACTTTTTTTTTTTAGCAAAATGATTTACTGATTTATCATGTGAAAAGAAAGAGTAGAATATTGGCTGGACACTCATAAATTTTGCTTAATCCTATGAGATGTTACAGTCTAACTTGTGAACGTTTCTTTTGTGCGTAATAGTTTCAAATACACAGACTGCAGCGGGTGTGCACACATACAGACAAATACCCACGCACTGCATACTTATCAGAGTAGCGGTAATGCTGCTCTCCTCCTCTGTTAAAAGAGCAGTAGGCCCAGAGTGGGGCCTGTCTAACTCGAATATTGATGTCAGGGAGACACGCACGTAGGGACGTGCAGTACAGAACTGAGTCTTGAAAGAGCTGTTCAGACAGGAATACTTGCTAAAGTGAGGTTCAAATTGCTTTTCAGCCAAAGATGTTTACCTTCAGAGGCTCAGGCCTTCAAACTCAATGGGAGACTGTTTGTTGCATAAATAAATATCAATGTTGTGAAATGTAATTTGCGTCAGTCTACTCCTAAATACATTAATTTTCTCTTTTGCGGTTCCAAATGCTCTATTGCATTTTTCAGTGTTTTCCCCTTTGGAGAATAATAGGAACATACAATCAGTTTCATTTGAAGTAAGACTATTAACCTGTTATTTTCAGATGATACTTGTATATTTAATAATCCTTAAAATTAATTCAATAATGGACCTGCAAATTATGACTCTTAATGCACTGAACTGTGTGATGAAATAAGTACTGATTTTAAACCATGATTATCTTTTAGTTTAAAATTAATATTTTCTGAATGATAAAATTAGATTGCATATTTCAAGGTCTATTTTCATTTTTATTTGTGCTACCATAAAGAAACTTACACTAAATAGGAAAAAAATGTATGTAAGAAAAGTCCCAGTGACAGGACTATGCAAACTGGACCTTATAAAAAGTAAGGTTAATGGCAAGAAATTAAAACTTCATGGTGATTTTACTTTTATAAATTAAAGGACATTGTTACCATTTGGATAGTGCTCTAGAAAATGTCCACTACTTTTATTTGGAATGTTCACTTTTCTACAGTATGTTAGATATACTAACTCTACAGATTTATGGAGCAATAAAGAAATAGAAAAAATGAGATCTAGAAAGTATGACAGTTTTTTTAGAATGGGAAATTTCTAAAGGAAATTTGGTGTAGGGATGTAATGAAGGGAAGGAATAAATATGATTCTGAAAGAAAATAAAAAAGCATGTATATAGGGGGTGGGGAGGTGTGGGTGAGGATATGGGTAAAATGAGAATCGACTGTGTCATATATTGGTACAAATTCCCCAAGGTTATATGTGATTGTGAGATGTATGCAAATTGTATCAATAAAGAATGCAATTAAAATTTTAAAAAAAGAAATAGAAAAAATAATGTAAAGATGATAGGTCTATCACTGAGAGCTCATTTTGGAAAACATGAGACAGAATAATGTAAACATTTTGTATAGACACTAAATTTATTATAGAGATGATAAATTACTATATTTATGGATAAAATTTAAAGGTCAATAAAGGGAAGTTTGAAGTCACCAAAATCAGTGTTACCAGCTGCTATCCATACAGTACTTGATTTAGAAGCCTAGAGACTCCAGTTCATTGGCCTATGATTAAGGAAATCCAGCACTTTGTATGGGAATCTGTTGTTCAGTGGAACTGTAAAATTCACCTTCAATATAAATGAAGCAAGATTTCTATTTATACTTGTACTTTGGAAGATAACTTTGACAATTACATATGTAATTTTATGTAGTTTATTGTTTCAACCAAAAATATCTATAGATTAAGATTTAAAAAGCTGTTGCTGGGTGTGGTGGCTCATGCCTGTAATCCCAGCACTCAGGAGACAGAGGCTGGAAGCTTGCCTGGGCTACATAGTGAGCTCAGGGCCACCCTCAACTACAAAGTGAGACCCTATCTCAAAAAAAAAAAAAGCAAGATTAAAAGAGCTGTTACAGATAAATGTAATGTATGAACTTTCTTTGGACCCTGATTCCACAAAGTGCCAAAAACACTTCTTTAAGATAGCTGGAAAAAATAAACCTGGATTAGGATATAGGGATTAGAGAGACTTTGAGAATTTTACTGATTGTAATAACAGAATAGTGATTATATTTTTTAAAATTTTCATTGGCTAGAGATAAATAATGAAATATTTTTAGGAAAAAATAATATGGTATCTGAAATTGGCTGAAACATAATCCAAGAAAAAAATTGGAAGGGTATTGATGAAATAAGAACAAAAATGAAAGTTGATGGCTACTGAACTGAAAAAAATATTTTATATCTTCCCTAATAAGCAGTTGGGAAAAATAAAGCACTCATGTCAGAATGTACTTATTGAAGGGAGTATTTCCCTAGTAATCATTTGTGCTTTTTACACACTTATTTCAGTAGAAAAATCAGTAGCAAAACCACTGAATTTCTTAGCTTTGAAATAAATTTTTGGGAATTATAAGAATGAAATTCTCAGGTTGTGGATTATATTGGTCTCTGTCCAACTTTGCATTTCAGAGAGAGCAAGGTGGAATAGGAATTTTTTGTTAGCAAACACAGTGCATCAAAAAACAGGAGACTATTTCAAAAGGAAAGTCATGGAAAAGTAAGTGTTGGAAGACTGCTAACACTAAGTTCTAAGAACCAGTAATAGAATTAAATCTAGATTCAAGATCTGTAAGTATGGGTTACTATGAGAAACACTGTTAAATCAGAACATACTAAGGATAGGTAGAGTGTTACTAAGTGGCAACTATGAAAAATAGCTGGATGTTGACTCTTTTATCAGGGCTGGTTAGGAGGGCAGGCAGCAGGCAAAAGAGAAGAGAAGGAAAGCAAAGCACTACTGAGGAGCTGCAGGTCATTGTGCAGCATCGATCTTACCCCCCAGTCTGATCATCTACTTTTAATCATTGACCTTATCTCTGAATGACTTTTGTCTGTTTTCCAAGTGAGATCTAGCCCAAAGAAATAAAGATTTGCCACTCTGGACAATAGCCAAAAGACTAGGTCACAGTTTCTGAAGGATATTCTAGAAGTTTGCAAAAGGCTAGTCAGTAGAATCTTTGAAATAAGCAGAAAGTTTTTTTTTTTTTCCTGTAAAGAGGACAGGGCTTATTTATTCATCTCATTTATTTATTCACTCGACCTACATTTATTGAGGTCCTTCTCTATGTCAATATCAGATAGGCCCTGGAGATATCCTAGTGAGAAAACAAACTTTATCACTTACTTCACGGAGTTCAAAGACCAAAAGGGAACAAATATTTATGAAGCATTCACATAAACAAATGCATATTTGGAAGAAGGGAAAATAGATTTGAAAGAAAGGAGCCTCGTACCATATAGCAGAAGAAAGAAGTGATATAAAAACACATTATATTTGTTAAAACTTCAGCCATATTACTTTGTGGTTATAGCTCATAATTGCTATTGCTTTACAATTTTGAATTTAAAGATAACAAGATGAAGTAGACTATATTCTCATAATTCAAAAAGGAAGGGTGTGTGTATGGAAGATAAAGAGGCAAAGGAGGGATAGAGAGAGACAGAGACAGAGAGACAGAGAGACCAGATTTCTGAGCAGTCAGGCCATCCTACCCAGTTCTACTCTACTCTGCTGTAATCTGTCTTGGTTCTTATAACAATTGACTGTTACCAATTCATGAGAGAAGCAGCACCTACTCCTCCAAGTAGTTGCCTATTCATTATGTTCCCACTGCTTCACCATATACTGCAGCATAAGCGCACTTTGCCTGACCCTTAGTTACACTGAGAATAAACACAGTCACTTCCTGCTGGGCATGGTGGCTCACACCTGTAATCCCAGCACTCAGGAGGCAGAGGCAGGAGGATTGCTGAGTTCAAGGCTTGCCTGGGCTACATAGTGAGCTCAGGGCCAGCCTGAACTACAAAGCGAGATCCTGTCTCAAAAAAACCAAAACAAAACAAAACATAGTCACTTCCTTTCCTTTCCCAGTGATCCCTTATCACTTAGCCAAAGATGGGGCTGTCACTGATAAATATAAGTTTATGCTGACATGCATTCTCCACCCACACACAAGGCAGGCGAGCAAGACCTCATGTGGCTGCAGTCTAGACAGAAATCATGGCAAAGGAGACTTGAATACTGTGAGGTTCCTCTTCTGTCACCACCTTGGTGACTAGAGATTACTGTTTCTAAAGATGCTATGATGGTAAAAGGGAGGGACGCATTTGCCATTTGTTTTCTTTTCTTCTTTACACTTCTGACAATCACTCTATACACTTGAGATTTGACATAATGAACACATTAGCAAGTTATGTGATGATTGTATTTTTCTGTCAGTAAGGATCCAAAGGAAAAGCAGTTAAGGGTTCATGGATTTGCTTTAGGCATTTTACAATCTATTGGGCCCAATTAGACTGAAAACAGGCTGCAGCAGGCAGTGTGGAAATTTAGTGTGTTTCATAGTTCTCGTATATTCTTCCTCAAAAAATAAGCATGCACTGAAAAAAGGTGTTTCTTAGAAAGATGTCAAAACCCCACTGACATTTTATTTATAATTAATGATGTGGCTTAGCAAATTTTAAAATGAGATTTTTTTTTTTTTTTGAGACAGGGTCTCACTTGTAGTTTAGGCTGGCTCTGAGCTCACTATGTAGTTCAGGCGAGCCTCGAACTCAGCAATCCTACTGCCTCTGCCTCCTGAGTACTGGGATTACAGGGTTGAGCCCAAGCCCAGCATTTGTGGTATGTATTACTGATTGCCAGTGGGCCTGAGTCACCATGCCTGGTATTGTTGTATGTGGTTACTAGGGATCGAATCAGAGACCTTGCATTTGCTAGGCAGGCACCTGAACCACTGAGCTAAATCTCTGGCCCTTAAAATGGGATTCTGAGTACAGTACATATGATAAGCTTTTAACAAATGTCACTTGAACAATTTAGTAGCAAAGAAAATTTGAGTTGATCTCTAGAAAAACAGGAAAATTGTACAGAAGTAGATTCTCCAGACAAGGAGCAAGGGTGGAATCTGAAACTAGTATGGGGTGGCCTGATGCTCAACCTGGATAAGGAAAAGCAGGTGAACAATTTATTACACGGCATTTATGAGCTCTCTCTTGCAGCAACAGGAATGTTCTTGAAGTATCCAGAACCCTCAAAGCAATAGTTAGAGACACCTACATACATTTATAATAATCAGTAGAAACAGTGGCAAAAGCATTAATTAAAGTTGCTGCAGTTCCTTGTGATTCAGTGAAGTTCAGATTTCAGATAATTTCAGTAGAGTAAATGGAGAAAAGAAATCAAAGCTATTTGTCTCATATGCAAACCAATTTTCCATGGACAATCAAATTTTACTTCTTATGTTTCCTAACAGCTGCTTTAAACCCATGGAGGATTCGGAAGTCATGATACAATATTAGTAAGAAAATTAAAGTGGTAGCAAATCACGATTTGCTTTCTGAGCAACGCAGTAGGAAGTCAGTTAATATTAAATATCCACAGTCTGTTCACACACTCAGAGTTCCTAAGTGAGTCTACACAAAACACAGCCCGCAGGGATACACACTCAGTAGCTTTTGCATAACAATAATCAAGGTGCAGATACCAGGTAATGAACTTCCGATGCTGAAGAAGGGCCCTCAGGCACAGTGCAAAGCTCTCTAGGTAAACAAAGATGCACTTCTTGTTTAAAAAAGTAAACAGTCAATCTCATCTATTCATTCAACATCTATTATTGAGGACCTTGTTTATAGTATAGGCCCCAGAAAAGTCCTGGTGAGAAAATATAAAGCTTTGTCACTTACCACATAGAGTTTAAAGACTAGAAGGAGACAGATATTAATGAAACAGCCACATAAACAAATGGGTATTTGCAAAAAAGTGAAAACAGATTTGAAAGATAGGAGCCTTGCACCATAAAGTCACCTCTCTAAAAGACAGTGACCTTGACTATAACGGGTATTCAGGGAGCATGAAGAATGGATGGGACATCTAGGAGAAGAGGAATGTAAGAAAATTCTTATTAGAAAACAATGTGCAAAATCTTGACCCAAAGGAGTATTATGCTTTAAGGAATGAAGACACCCAGAAGCCTTTGAGGTTTGAGTGCAAAGAACAAGATGTGAAATGAGAGAGAGACATGCAGGCAGATACCAGACCATGAAGGCTGCAAGAATTTTTTATCCTATACACAATAAGAAACAACTGTAATTCAGACCACGGTGTGTCATAAGTCTTATGAAGGGATTCCTGTGGGTAAAGTATGAAACATGGATTGGAAGCTTTGACTATAGACCGGGATGGTCATGAAGTTCAGGGAGAGATTTAGAAGATCAAGTCCACAGGAATTCCTGAGGTTTTCGCTATGAGGTGGTTAGTGAGAATGCAGTGTTGAAGCTGATCCTAGATTCTGACTTCTATAAGATGATGAGTCATCATTTCTCTGGAAAGAACCCTGAAAAAGTAATGAGTTTAGTACAAGATCATTTTGGGGTTACATCAAGTTCTGAGTAATTCGTGATACATGCAACTGGGGAGTTCTATTTGAGTCCAGATCTAAGGATAAGAGGTCCAGAATAGGCATGTAAATTTGTGTACTGTTGAAATAAAACTAATGGGAGCTATCTGTGCATGAGATCATCAGTTAAAAGGACAGGAAATGAAAAGAGAAGGTAGCAAAGATTAAGCTGATAGACTTAAAACTAATACAGTGGTTCTCACGATATAGTCCAGCAACAGGAGAATCGCCTATCATCTATTGAACAAACAGACCAATTGCATCAAAAACTCTAGGGCTGGGGCTGACCACTCAGCAGTAAGCCCTTGGGTGTTTCTGATGCACACTCAGGTGCGAGAACCTTTGATAACAGGAGGGAGTGGAGGACATGTCTGAAGACTCTTGAGGCCAAGGTGCCTGCTGGACTGCTGGAGGGTGAAAGGAAGGCAGAAGCATCCTAGATCATCAGGCAAGAGCACAGTGCCAGAAGAGCACCAAGGTCAAACACAGGAGTGACATCAAGTGACTTTAGAGAAAGCTATTTCAAGTAGAGTACTGTGGTGCAAACAGACTGGAGTGTATTGAGTGAGTGCAGAAGAAGAAAAGGGATACACATAAGTACTCTTTGTTGATGTCTGAGTAAGCTCTGAATGTGGGAGCATTTTAACATATGGGCATTATGTGCATGCTTAAATGCCAATTCAAAAGGTCAGAATGAGATGAAGTAGGCCAGTAGGGAAGTTTGTTAGGAAAGGGAGAGGCATGAGTTATAAAGAACAGAAGGAAACAGCATTCTGATCAATTCTTCTGCAACTTCAAGTGTGAGTAGAGGACCCTAGATCATAGCATTTTTCCTTTCTTCATGGTGTCCCAGCCCCTGGACTATTTTTTAAATTTAATTTCTTAAGCATGAAACACTTCCTTCTTGAGGACCTCAGTATTTGCTTTCCTTCTTGAATATCCGGTGGGCGAGTCTAGTCACTGGCACCACAGCTCAACTGCTGCCTCATTAGACAGGGTTTCCATGGGCATTGTATTTTATGTTGCTGTTTCTATTATCACTCCCAGCCATGGCCTAAACCCATTTGCTGATCTCTTATTCCTCACAGTACCTTTTCATCTCTGAAATTATTTTATTTGTTCACCATTAGGTATCTTCAGGGGATGAAAGGACTTTGTACTGTTCGTAACTATAGCTCTAGTTTTTAGGACAGTACCTAGAGGGTGGTAGTCAGTCTTTAAATCTTTGTTGAATGAAAGAATACAATGGCTTCAGATAGTATCTGTTAGTTCTTTTGATGATGGGTTGTAGAAGGCCTTCCTTCTACCTTCTGGGTTCTCTTTTCTCTCCAAAGAAAAAGAGACTCATCCTTTCAGTCCAGTGGTAGGGCACATTGCAGATTTTTAAGGTTTGGTGTTGAGAAAGTTTTGCCTACTCTAGAAGATGAGAGACTATAATAAGTAGACTATAGACATCTAGAAGGAATCCCTGCAGATTGAGAGTCCACATGAAGATGGTAATCATGAAAGTAGAGGGGCACCAAATTGTACTATTCAGGTCAGTCAGTGAGGAAGACATGGTGGACAGAGAAGATAGTTGGGGAGGGGTTGTATTTTGTAAGGTGGTGCAACAAAAATTTATGTTAGAATGTTAGAAAACTAGCAAGCCCACTACTGAGTGTCCTGGGCTTCAGGGCCTGACACAGTCAAAGCACCTCAGCAGGAATAAGTGAATGAGAAACAGTAAAAGTTAAAAAGTTGTAAGCAAGCAGTAGGCAGACTAATTACGGTCAAGTTTCCATGTAGATTTCTTCTTCTATCTCCTAATGTGTGAGTATTATTTGTTGGGTAACTATAATGGCACCGTGCCATTTTTGTAGTCCTTAGAGTTGTTATCTCTGAATTATGAATGATACAGTGAAACCTTATTACTTCAATTTCACTAATTAAGAATTGAGGATAATTTGGTTACTAGTTGAGCCAATACTTTTTCTGTTAGTGAAAGACCTCTAAAGTAAGAAGAAATAGATTTGTATATTGATCCTGTCACTTTTCTCTGTATGTGTGGCCTTGGGCTAGTTTCTGAACTGTTCTATTTTTGCATCTGTAAAAAAGAAAAAAGAAACATCTCACAGCATTATTTTAGTATGAAATGAGAACATGTAGATGAAAATACATGAAAATTATACATCTCCATTCAAATAGGAGACTTATAATCTACAAAAAGGTTTATATTAACAAACTGAAAAGAAAAAAAAGGGCCAGAGATTT
This sequence comes from Thryonomys swinderianus, assembly GCA_004025085.1. Taxonomy (NCBI): domain Eukaryota; kingdom Metazoa; phylum Chordata; class Mammalia; order Rodentia; family Thryonomyidae; genus Thryonomys; species Thryonomys swinderianus. The sequence goes on along the minus strand of PVIC010014442.1, from coordinate 23,076 downwards.
AGCTCAGTGGTTCTGGCACCTGCCTAGCAAGCACAAGGTCCTGAGTTCGATCCCCAGTAACCACATACAACACTGGATGTGGTGACTCACACCCACAACAATCAGTATCACATACTGTAATGCTAGGTGTGGTAGCACACGCCTATATTCCCAGGATTCCGAAGGTAGAGGCAGGAGGATTGCTAAATTTGAGGCTTGCTGGGGCTACATAGTGAGCTTACAGCCAGCCTGAACTACAAAGCAAGACTCTTGTCTCAAGAAAGAAAGAAAAAGAAATGGATATAATAATTTATAACACTCAGCAGAATGCTCACTAAAATTTTTAAAACATCTTAGTAATATTGTTTACAAAAGTACATCAAATTACAATCACCCTTAATTACATATTATATAAAATAAGCTCTCTATTTGCCAGCTGTACTTGATGTTAACAAAATACATTTATTAAAAGAGGTTTATAGCTGGTTGTGGTGCTGCATACTTGTAATTCCAGAACTCAACAGACTGAGGCAGGAGGATCACTGAGAGTCTGAGGCCAGCCTGGGCTACACAGCAAGACTCTATCTCATAAAGTAAAAGTGGTTTATAATTCTGATTTTTCTTAATGCCAAAGAGGTTCTTTTCCCAGAATATAAATTTATATTTTATTGTAACTATAGTAATTCTACAACTTCCCCCATAGCACCCCTGTAATTTTGGTGATGTTTTTCTTCTTCCCTTTCTTGTTTTTTTAAGACATACAGAGAGCCAAACTTCCTCTTTGATGTTATAAATGGAAAGAGACAAAAGGAAGGGGCAATTTATTTTATCAAGAAATGAGGGCAAAACTTTCACTTTTACAATGTGATCAATAATTACTAAATAACTCCAAATCTATTACTTATTGATTTGAAGATAGTTATAGTCAACCCCTCCCTTTACCTTTACTTCATAGTTTAATGGAAGTCTAATTACTCCAGTGAAGGAAGAAATCTGCCTCTGCTCTGCCGTACACAGGCAAACAGAGAGACCCCTCGAAAGTTCTGTGGGTATTTGTTCTGATTACTTGCATCCAGATTGTCTCCAACTATTAATAGAAGGAAGCTCTGTTCTTTTCCCCATCAAGTCACCGAAGTCTGGCCTTACCTACGCATCTAGCAAAAACTGTATCTCACTAGTGTTTACTGAAAAAGTTCAACGGAAAGTCACCAATACCCTCTCCCCTGCTGCACATGTTTTCTGAATTAAACTTGCCAGGGTATCTGCAAACATGAACCAATTTTTAGTAAATACATTGTTCTTTTACAGTTCTTGGTAAGGAAATTCTTACCTTATGTTTTTTCCTCCACTTGTTATGGAAAATATTACACAGGAATAATACAAATCATTGTACCATAGGTTTCAGTAAAGGAAGTAACATTTTTTAATGTTGTGTGTAATAAAGGAAACACAAATCAAAGGCAATATTTGCAAAAATTGTGCAAGTATTTTTTTCTTTTAAGTAGGATGCAAAGTAGGAAATACAATTAAGTAAACTAGGTTAATTTCCTATTAATGCTGCCTTCTGATCCTTCCCACCCAAAAAACTTCTGACAGTGATTTGAATTTTTTAATGTTTTTCCATTTTATTCAAGAAGATTCTAGAAGCCAGGCTCTGGAGGTAAGCCTCTGCAGAGACAGCATTCTGTACACACCCTATCCTTTTCAAGGGGAAAAACTAGAACTTACTTTTTTATCAACTAATGAGGACAGACCTCTCATTTTAAAAATGCAATCAATGATCATAAAATAACTCCCAAACCTCTGTTTTTTCCCTCTACTTGTTACAGAGCACACACAATTACAGAGGCCGGGAAGCCCATTTCCTGTCTTGGTAAGGAAATGCATAGCACCAGTGTTGGTGGCTAGTACAGTGTTGCTTAGTGTCTATGACAGGTGGGTGCTATTGACCAGGCAGTGAAAAGGAAGCTCTAGGGACTGTCCAAGGAAATGGTCTGGTGTCAAGAACAATGAAAAAAATCTTAGGTAGCATCAGGCACTCTGTAGCCTTTATCCTGGTTCATCTCACTGCACACTCCTCACGCTATGATTTCTAGCCATATTGTTCATCTTTCATGTACTAGAACATTTGTGTATCTAGAGGTAGAGGGAAGGTGGGGGTAGAGAGACATGGGCAGCAACTGCTCTTCCTGATTCCCTGCTCCCACATCATATGTTTTCAGAAAAGAGGTAGGGAGGGGGTGGAATAGAGTCCCCATGTCACCTTATGGTACACATCAACTACACAGATGACTCAAAGGACTATCTCACTCCTACGCTCTTCCTGATTGTCCTGTTCCTCTTCCCCCTTTTCTCGGATAACTCCTGCTCAGAGTGCATTCTCCTTAGACATTATTTTCAAGAAGAAGTCTTTCTCTACCTCTTATAGGTTTCTGATAGATTTCTGTGTCTCCACTGGCCCAATCCTCACATCATGTTATTATAACCTATTAACCAGATCCCTCACTAAACCATCAAGTCCCCAAGGAAAGAACCCATTCTTTCCTTCATAAAGAGAGAAGGTATTCCCAGTATCTGACCAATTTCCTGAAACATAACAAGGAGGTAATAAATACTTGTTTGAATGAACTGCAATAACCTATTTATTATTTCTGATTCAAAGTATAGTCCTGCTCTGATTTTGAAGTCACATCTGTGTAAATGAAATATCAGAGCTACAACAACAGAGGGGAATATGTGAGTTCAGTTTTGGTGTAATCATTGTAAGAGTAGGAGGCCTTAAAAGGAGAACTTACAGGGGCTGGAGATTTAGCTCAGTGGTTCCGGTGCCTGCCTTGCAAGCTCAAGGTCCTGAGTTCGATCCTCATAACCACATACAATGCTGGATGCGGTGACTCACGCTCACCAGCAATCAATACCACATACCACAGTGCTGGGCATGGTGGCTCACGCCTGTCATCCCAGTACTCAGGAGGCAGAGGCAGGAGGATTGCTGAGTTTGAGGCCAGCCTGGGCTATGTAGTGTGCTCAGGGCCAGCCTGAACTACAAAGTGAGACCCCATCTCAAAAAAAAAAAAAAAAAAAAAAGGAGAACTTACAGATTGTTGTCAGTGTTATGATTTATAATTATTTATGTACTCCCTATCTATCTCTCATGGCTTAATTATTATTTATAAAAAGTAGATGGAACATGCATGATAGTATAAGTTAATGTTTATGTAGCTCCGTAGTTCTGATTTTTCACAAATATCAAGGACTTATAGCAATGCATGTAAGTGTTGAAACTGTGAAGAGTAATTTTTTATAAGAAAAAAAATGGCAACACAGCTGTTTGAGGAAGACATGTTTCCTACTTGTATGTGAGAAGAGGTGAAAATATACATTCTAGGAGTATGATCACTTAAAGCAAGCTAGAGATTTCTGCTGCGGTCCAAGTTAGGACTGAAATTTAATGGCTAAAAATAAACAGCAAAATTCAGAGAGGCTAATAATGATTGATTTGAGCTTCTCTGGTAAGTTGCAAGCATAGGTTTGATAATATAAACTTTGAATGGATCAAATGTTTTTGTATTAGTTTTTCATACACATACAACTTTGGAGAAGGATCATTATCATATTCAACATCTCCTCACTGCTTCTATGAGGTTGTAATTTCCCCACTGTTTTAATTCTACTATCTAAATAGCTCTTTAGAACATCTATACCTTAGATTCTACCAATACTAATTTGATTTGCTTCTATCTTTTACATGTAGGCTTTTTGGGGGTTTTTTTTGGACAGGGTTTCACTGTATAGTTCAAGCTAGTCTTGAACTCATGGCAATCCTGTCTTAGGCTCCTGAGTTATGGGTTTACAGGCATCTGTTACCCCACCTGGCTACCTATAGTTTTCTGTCAGCACTCTTACTGGCTCTTGTTTGATTCTACTCTCTTCATCACTGGTGAATTATATAAATTCACTGAAGTAACCATCTGAAGCTGGGGTTAGTACGCTCTCTCTGTAAAGAACATATAATAAATGTTTTCAACTTGTTAGGCCATAGAATATATGTTGCAACTATCCAGTGAAGCCACTGTTAAGACCATCACTATAGACAATATATAAATAAAGGAATGTGGCTGTGTTCCAGGAAAAAATTTTTATGGGCACCAAAGTTCACGTATTTTTCACATGACAGGAAGTATCATTCTTCTTTAGATTGTTTTCCCTAGTCATTTAAAAGAGGACAAACATCTTGTTTACAGGTTACACAAAAGCAGGACATGGGATAACTTTGGCTGGCAGGCCATAGTTTTTCAATTCCTAGTCTAATACATAAATTTGATGCTATTTGTTACATTTGAGATATTGGTTCATGTGTGGTGACTGCTAGCCAGTATATAATGGATGAAACTAAATAAAAGTTGATATTTATTTCCAGTACTATATTGAACAAGAGTGGTGACAAAGGGCATCCTTGTCTCGTTCCTGTTCTTAGTGTAAAAGGTTTTAGTTTTTGCCCATTAAGTCTGATGCTGGCTGTTGGTTTTTCATAAATAGCTTGTATTAAATTGAGATAAAGTCCATTGATTCCGATTCTCTGTAGGGTTTTGATCATAAATGGGTTTGGATTTTGTCAAAAGCTTTTTCTCCATCTACTGAGATAATCATATGGTTTTTGGATATTTATTTTGTCGTTCTCTTTGGTGAACCCAAAACAAATTGTAAAATTTGCACAAGATAAAAGAGGAAAAACATAACCTCATTGGTGCTACCAAAAATATGTATCATTAGTTATGTTGAGCATAAAAGTGGTGTCAGGGTTACAACAATGAAGAAATATAAGCAAAAAGCATGAGACAGAAAGCTAAAGTTAGGACAGTTTGCCGGGAAAAACCCTTTGAAAAACATTGCTCTAGGATATCTAGGCCAATGAGAGAAGAGTGGTTGTGTAAATTTTGGAGGAGATCAAGTTATTTTGAGGAAAAATGAAGCAGATTCTCAGGAAATTGCATTAAGTACCTCTACCTATAAGAACCTAAATAAAGCAGGGGACAGAGGAGGAGCCCATAAGTTTTACTGAGAATAAATAAATGTGCTGAAAAAAATTACAGAGCATCATACATTGCTTTCATCAGTATTCCATGCAAAGAAACAAAAACTTTCTATGCTTTTTAATTAGGGAAGAATCTAGTATCTGAACTTCGACATACATGAACTACTTGAAGGAAATGAGTCTAAAATGGCAGTGACTTCCCGAACAGCTCAGGATTCAAATGGAGAACCTGCCACCGAGAGCACTGTAAGTGCTACCATGTGTTACTGTGATCAGTGATTGATAATGATGCAGATCTGTAGCAAAATGTGAACAGACAACTTCCTTTCATCCTAAGAATCCTAAGAAAGGACTTACAGCTGTGATCCAGAGAGCTTAAAATAAGAAGAAGCTAACACAAACACACATGGGCATCTAGATGTTTAGTTTTATGCCTTCCACGGAGAATGGAGCTTGAAAATGCTAATCTCCAGTATTCATTACACTTGTAATATTTAGTGATGTGTGCTTATGCACACATATTTGTTCTATATATGTGTATAATTTATATATGTCTACTGTGTAAAACATAACTGTGCCTTATATATTTGTATGTTGTGTGTATTATTTAGTTGACCTGTAACTGAAAAGGTAGAGTAGGCTTCAATTTCCCAGAGAAATAAGACCTAAAGGAAAAAAATGTGAATACAAATACACACATCCCTATATATATGTTAATGGTTAGCTGTGCTTGTAGTTAAGACATTGGGAAATGAAGCATTCTGAATTGACTTTCTTTGTGGCTTAATTTATACATAAAATACAGTAATGTTATGGAAAAGTTTCCAAAAGTCAGCAATTTCTACCTTCCAGGATCTTTTGACTCTTATTTTATACTGTCTTTTGTATTTTCTTATCTCTTCCATCACATCGAAGGAGCTCTAGTCTAATACAGAGAGCTCGATCTTTGTGAGGTACCAGTTTGCCCTCTAGTTAGCCCTTTCCCGTAGGCAGCAATATAAAGAGAATACAGCTACATTGAGCTAATTTTTACCTAATTTCCTTCTCTTAGGGAACAAGACATGGAATTTAGTTTGACCTCAATAAAACAAAATGGATTTGTAATTATGGCATACTAGTAAAAATCCATTAAAGTCATTTCAGACGATTAAAAGAGGTTGAGATTTTTAGAACATGTTAAGGTTTTTAATAAAAACAACTTCAATTTTTTTAATCATGAAATATAATTAAGGTACAGTTCTTTTCTCATTTTCAGGTTGAAAAAAGTACAAAAGTTTAGATTAGCCACTCTACCATGACAAATATACCAAAGGGCAAGGGGACCTCTTCAAGATGTGGGGCAGTTTATCCAGGGAATACAGACTTGTTTGGGGTCGTTCCTTAATAGCATGGTTTGAGCCCCAAGAGGTAGTAAAATGGGAAAAGAATAATTAAGGTAGAGTAAAGGTTCCCCAAGCTCTTGCATGCAAGTAAACATATAAATATTGATAATTTTCTGTAAAATGTGATAATGCAGGTTTTAATTTTTTAAAAATGATTAATGGAGTTTCTACCCATTTGGAGAATAAAGGCTACATTTAGTGCTTCCTTTCTCTCTCTCTCTCTCTCTCTCTCTCTCTGCACTTCGGTTGAGGAAAATATCTTTATGAATAAAAAATGAATAAGTAATTTTAAGTAGGGTCAACTTGTAATAAGTCAATAAATCAATAGACATTAAAAACAATTATCTTTCATGTGAAAAGATGATATCCCAGAATGGAGAAATGTGGGATCAGGAGATATGAACACTTCTGCAGAAATTGATTAGCTGTTTCAGATTTTCTTTTCAGTATCTGGCTTTTCTAAATTTTCCAACCTCATTACATGTGACTGAGATCTGGCCAATGGAATGTGAAAGAGCTGCACGCCATTTTCAAGAGGGCTGATACCTTTCTTACTGAGCCTGTAGGTCCTACTCAGATTTCACTCCTTAGCCAGTTGAAACCCAAAGAATCAAGATCTATGAAGGTCTTGAAACATCACTAGATAGAGCCCAGACTGGCCACTATTTGGAAGGAGGTTGGTCCTTCAATGACTATGAGGCATAGATGAGCTCTCCACTTCAGCGACTCTGAATCCATAGTGACCTGAGCCAGAAAGAGAATCTCCTTGGTGTAAGCAACTGTGAACTGTATAGTATAATAGTTTACTCTAACTAATAAATCATAGAAGAGGAACAGCAGAACTTGAAAAATATAAAAAGAGACATTCAAAACAGACCAGAAAGGAGATTTAGCCTGGAGGGTTTTCTAGCAGAAATTCTTGGTATATTAGTCAGCTTCATGTTAGTATAAGAAAATACTTGAGGCTATTAACTTACAAAGAACAAAGGTCTATTTAGATCACAGTTATGGAAATTAACATCCAAGATCAGGTAACCCCAGTGCTTGGGCCTCTGGTAAGTGTGGCACCTCACTCCAGGAACACAAGTCCTACAGTCTCCTTCAAAGACAACCCTACAATGATCTAAGGAACTCCTCATTGGTTCTACCTCTTCGAAGTCCAACAGCACCAGCCTAGGACAAAATTTTTATGTATGAACTACAAGGAACACTCACCAAAACCATGACATTGTTTACAAGTCAGAATTGTTTCACATTAATTTTAAAATCTTTAATCACACTTTACTTTCCATAAAAGTGCTCCAAATGAAAAACCCCTTCAGGTTTGATGAAATGATTGACATATACTATGAGAATTCCCTCAGGTAGGATTTTGGTACACCAAGTAGATAATATCCAAACAGCAGCTCACCTTATAGTTTGGCATAAGGAAGAATTTCATCTGGATATAGTACACTTTAAAAATGAATGTTGTAATGCTGTGACTTTTATTCGTTCACTTATTCAATTAACAAACAGAATATGAGTGATATGTATCAGGCCCAGTGGCTGGGTTCATGGGAAGGAGTTTTGTTTTTCTTCATGGGTAATGTCTCAAACACACTACCTGAGCCATACTCTAATATAAGAATTCTTTTTAAGTCATTGCAGCATCTCAGGAGTCTGTTTCTGATTCAGTTACTGTATTATAACTTTGCTTACTTTATTCTTTACTACCTCACACACTCAGCAGTTTCACAGCAACAGAGACTATAAATCCAGAAAGACAAGATTTCAGTGGAATGCAAAGATTGGCAACTCCAATTTTCATCATAAGTTGGGACTTTCACATGTCATTAGCACTTTTCGATTATTCTGCCTACATGAGTGAAATGCCTTCCAGATCTGGAATCTAGAATTGTGGTATTTATTAGCTCTATGGAGGAAAGCAAGGCAGAAGAAAATGCCTTTTTCATATTCAAGTTAATAAATATTTTCATACAAGTACAGATGTAGGAGCAACAGTTATGATGTTAGACATTTTTGAGTGTGAGACTGAGTTTTTGTTGTTTGAAAGGAGAAACACACCATTTACGAACAAAGGACTTAGAGAAACAATGAGTCTTGATGTAGAACCAAGTCAATTTTTATGAGCCCTTTTCTTGCTGTCAAAATTGCATAATTTTTCTACTTTCAAGCCAATTTTAATTAGACTTTCTTCTGTTTGACTTCTGCTACCTTATAGTCACTTGGCATAAGAAAACATTTCATTGGGGTATAATATGCATTAAAATAAATGTTATGTTGCTGTGTATTTTATTCACTCACTTATTCAATCAGCAAAAAGAAAACAAGTGACATATGTATCAGACATAGTGGCTGGCTGCATAGGGAAGGAGAAGTCTAGGTTTTCCTGGGTCTTAACTGGAAATAGCATTTCTTTATTTGCTGTAATCTTCCTTATTTAGGCTTTTCCTCACTAAGGTTTGTTTTATATTCTCTGTTTACTGAATTTAAAAATGACAGTCCCTCAAATAAATATATGTGTTGAACATTATGTACCAGGAGATGTGTTGATGGTCACAAAAAGTTGTAGTTTTGTCTCAGGGAACAGGAACAATGGTATTTAAAAAGAATCACACAACAATGTAAATACAGTAAAATGACTACCTTAAGAAGTATAACGAAAAGAAGTGCATTAAGTGAGACCTGGTGATTGACTTTACGGACTTTCCTAAAGAACTTCATCACAGAATAGAAACCTGAGAGGGAAGTGGAGTCCCTGAATCAGTCACAGGTTTACATACCCCAGGTGGTGGGAGAAGGCGGGGTCAACCTCTCAGTTAGAAGTCCCCATGGTGGAGGAAAACAAATCCCTGTGGGAGAGAAATTGGAGGAAGGCTAGCGTGTGGTGGGGTGCATCCCAGAGAGCTAGGAGGGAGAAGAGGGAATCCCTAGAGAGAAAGAGCTGAAAAATTATGCAGAGCCAGGCAGAGGTGTATAGCTCTCTACCTCCATTGGAAAGCTATTAACATAATTAAACAGGGAATTGGAGGTAGAGGGCCCACTTGAAACTCTATAATTTGTCTTTGGCTTATTTTCTTAGTTCATGTTAATACTTGTTGGAAAATTAATTATAGCAGGTCCTATCATTCTACAGAGTGAAACATGCTAAAGTATCCCAAAAGGAGCTACCTCAGACATGAAAATAGGGTCAATCTTTTTCTCCATGGAAGTAAGAGTGTTCTCTTTTCAGAAATGACAGGGTGCTGAATTGAAGAATGAATGCATCATTTGTACATACCAAACACTTTCCAAAAGAGAAGATAAACCAGCCCATTCTAAAGGTGTTTATGGAAGAACTTCAGAGGTCTTTTCATTGCCATATTCGATTTTATCTTTCAGCTTGATGGAAGACTGAGTGTTGTATCTGAGAAAACACTTTGAAGGTAGTAATATAATACTCCTAGTGGATTGAAAGCTGTAATTTCCATTAAATTAGGTAAAAATGGTAAGTGTCTGAGATGATAGATATGTCAATTAGCATGATTTGATCATTGTATGTTGTATATAGGTATTGAAATGTCACATTGATCTCTATAAATATGGCTAATTACTATATGGCAATTAAAATAAATATATTTTAAGTATTATGATGAAAGGCATATGAGAGAAGCTTACTATTCAAGGAGATCTATACCCACAGATTACATTTTCCTGATAGATGTGCAGAACAATGGGTCTTGAACCTACTGTCTGATTCTGGTACAAGGCAGGTGGCCACGAGAGTGGCAGTACAGCAGCGAGACTGGCAAAGAACAAGAGGGAGTCTGACACTGCCAGAGAGTATCTGGGACTGTACACATGAAGAGAAAAATCAACCTTTTTTTTTTTTACTAATTTTTTGAACATTGATTTATGTATGTGGGGCATAGATTATTTTTCTGTTCTTGTTTCCTAAACTAATTTATATTTCTATACTATTCTTTTGCTAGAGTACTCCTAATTATATAGGGTTATAATGAGCTTATATTTTTCATGAAAATGACTTTTCATAACTTCTTTTACTTTCATAAAACTGGAAATCTGATTTTCAAGCCCATGCTAATTGAGAAAAGCAATGTGTTCACAGTGAACTTTGGATTAGCTCTGAGTTTCTTGATAGACTTTATCCCATGGGACATTTTACTCATTAGTAGATTTTCTTCTCAGATTCAAGGATACCAGCCTTTTTGGTAATATAAAGTCCTGTCAAGAAAATTGTTTTGTTTTCTTTGTCTTTAAAGTCATATGTAGAGAGGAAACATGTGGATTCTCAACCTTTGTTAAATTGAACAAAAATTCAGAAGTCATCTTGTGCAACTCTTGGTTTTGAAAATAAGGAAAACAAGGTTCTAGCTCACACTGCACCCTAATGAAAAGCTTCTGGCTTCCCCACTTATGCCCAAAAGACTGAGTTGGGGTCCGTCCAACCACTCATTCATTTGGCACTCACGGTCTGCCTGACCTTTAGACTGAAGGACGCACAGCAGCGGGAGTAGAGAACTATAAGCCAAAAACTGAAGGAAGAAAAAGACTTAGTGACCCCAGACATATTATGCAACCAAAGAGATTCTGTTTTCTCCTCTTTTAATTGGCAATAACAGCAACAATTTATTGAGGTCAGATGCAGGGATGGAAGAAGCAAATGAAGTAGACAGTAAGCTTCCTTGGGGTGCTCCAGATACGCAGTTAGGAAGCACTCCATTAACACAGCCCTTGTGTTGCTAGGGAGGGGATGAGCCTGAAGAGCACCCTGGGCCTGGTCTGCTGGAGAAAGTGAGTGGACTCTCACTGTCTCTGCCTGTGGAAGAGAGCATCAGTGCTGTGTCACAAGTCTCCGACCTCAGCCTCTGGCAGATGACAAAGCCGGGGCCTTTTCAGTGTTGTGCGTTGTGAGTCATTTAGGGGAAACACCATTGGTTTTGTTGTGGAAGGAACGAAGCCGAATCTGAATCCTGACTGCATTTGCCAGCTGCTCCAGGTTAGGGAACTTTTGCTGTTTCCTGACTTCTGTTTTTTTCAGTCAGATGGTGTTTTAGATCGTCTATATGATTTGGCTAGAAGAAATAGATATATGACATATCTTTCTCTTTTTTCCTGCCAGTGTTAATCTTTTACTTAGTACTATGGATTAGATCTTGAGATCCACCCACATTTTCAAGCCCTCAGAGGCTGGCATTTTGGAAGGTGGTTGGCTCGTGGGGAGCTGGACCTGCCAGTGGACTGAGCTGGTGAGATCAGCAGCCAGATGTGCTGCTGGAAGGTGGGGCCTGGTGCAAGAGGCCTGTCATGCTGGGCACCACCAGGAAGGGTGTATCTCTCTCCTGGCTCCTGCATTCTCTCTTTGCTTCCTGGCTGCCATGGCATGAGCAGCTCTCCTGCCACAAGCCCCTCTACCATGCTGCTGCTATGTGTGCCTGGCCACCCATGGACCAAAACTTCGGAAACTGTGAGCCAAAGGGAAGCTTTTCTCCTGTAGTTTGTGGATCTGGGTGTTGTGTCTCCATGATGGGAAAGTGACTGGCATAAAATATCATTTAACACTTCTCAAAATTCTACCAGTTGTGGAGCACTAAAAATACAACCACTAGAAAGCTCCTTTCCTTAATACATTAGATATATACAACCTACTTATGACTCACAAATATGAAGACATAGCTGCACAAAATTTCTACATGACTGTTCGGTGCAGTTTAATGCACAATAATCGCACTTTCACAACAATCCGAGTGGCTACTGGCAAGGGAATGGATGACTACTCCTCAGTAATTAAAGGCAGTAAAATACCAGTCACACATGTAACGATAAGGATGACTCTCAAAATACTGTGCTAAGTTAAAATCCAGACCCCAAATGTATGTACTGTATTATGCCATTTGGTTATATGTATCTGAACAACAGTTGTTCATGTGAAGGTTAAACTTGATGAAGGAGAGTATAAGGTAATTTTCCGAGGTTTTCTAAACCTTTAGTAGAGGGATGGTTATGTGAGTGCAATATCAAAATTTACCAAATTTTGAACTAAAGATCTGTACATTTTACTACTTGTAAAGTTTACCTTGTAAAAATCTGCCTACCAGTGAACAGTCCATTCAGTTTGGCAAGTTAAAGTTTCTCAAAGGAAAAAAATGTAGTGATCACCTTCTCCTTATGTAGATTAGCTTTATTAGGTGCTTTGCTAACCATGAGAAAGGTTAGAATATGGAAGGACTCTGTTGGCAATCTTGGAGTGGGGGAATCATGATGAAATTCTGAAAACAAGTATTTTTCAAGTTAATACATACATCTCTTTAGAAAAGAGCCTCAGTTATGTTTGAATTAGTGAATCTCATCTAATCTGTCAGCCAAGAAAATAAGCTTTTCAGATCATCCATCACAATGAAGAGTAATTGTGGCCCTCAGATGCCAGACTGATGCTGGTCACCAAGTTTACACTGAGTCCACATTTCTCACAGACTGCCTCCTCATGGGACCAAGCCCATCCAGGAAACAGACTTGTTCTCAGGAGATGAAGGGCTCCTGTAAGAGGCAACACTGGTTTGATGGCACTTTTCTACCCCCTCACCCTCCAATGCCTTGCAAAGTGAGTATTAGACTGTACAACAAAGTAGGACATGTCCGTCTGACCTTCTTCCCTTTCTTCCTCTTCCCCTTCAGTAGGACAGTCTGCACCAAGCTTCCACAGCCCCTCTCAGATTTATTGCTTTTACAGGTGGACTCATAACCCCTTTCTTGCAATGCTGTTCTGTTGTGTGTGGATGGAAGAAGAGAGTCAGAATTGGGTAGAATCTGCTCCACTTGTCCAATTCCTTTGCCTATCTTTGTAGGATTCTGATATAGTATCTTAGTGTTCAGACACCTTGGCAAGATTCTAAACATCTGTTAAGCCCTCTCATGTATCTTTTTATAGTAAATCTAGTTAGTGGAAGGCACGCAACCGCTATAGACAAAGAATAGTTCTAATGCTACTTATAATGTGTATGATACTATTAGACATCATGGTCCTGTTGCAATTAAATGTGCATTGCTTTAAATCTTGCCTAATTTTTTCAAGCTCTATGCTGGTTTCTGAAGTTGTGGCGTATGGTTTTGTTATAATATAAATATGAATATGGCTTACAGGCATCTCTAGATTTTTTTAATGGGTAAGCTCATTTTCTTTAATACAAAAGCTCAACTTTACCACCTAAAAATAAAATAATGAAATCTGATTTTAAGACTATACATTATTTCTGAGAATAGAATTAAAAAGGCCCTTATAGGATAAAGTTTGAGAGAGTTAACTATGAAGTGTGAGACACTAGGGTGGGGATTTAGCTCAGTGATTTTGGTGTCCGCCTTGGCTAGTGCAAGGTCCTGAGTTCGATCCCTGGAACCATATACCACAATGCCGGGCATGGTGGCTCACTTCTATAATCTCAGCACTCAGGAGGCAGAGGCAGGAGGATTGCCATGAGTTTGAGACTAGCTTCGGCTATGTAGTGAGTTCAGGGCCAGTCTGAACTGCAAAGCACTATCCTGTCTAAAAAGAGAGAGAGAGAGAGAGAGAGAGAGAGAGAGAGAGAGAGACTTTAACAGTAGTGTGTACAAAAATTATTAAATATTTTTTAAAATACCTGTTTTCAAGTTGTAAGTTTCTGAGCCCTGGACCTAAAGACTTCATGAAATCTACTCAACAGATTTGGGGAAGGGTAGAGTTAAATTTTACACAGACTATCATCTGAAACAAAAATGTGAGAACTTTATGATTAATTAAGAATTACTCATGCTTTGGTAAAGATGAAACTTGAGTACCCATAAAATATTTCTTAAAAGATACACTTAAAGCTACTGGCTAATGGGGCTGGGGCAAAGAGCTGAATTTGGTAGGAAATTTAACTTTGTATCTTATGTCCTTGTTTGCTGTTAAGAATATTAACTCATGTGAATATGTTACTTTTTAAAAAATGCTCAAATAAGATGTAGGACATGCAATAAAAGACATAGTGAGGATATATCAATGAGTATAGCTTAAAGTTGTAAAGAAGTGAGTGGACACGTTCTTTGTGAACCTTCGGGAGATGGAGTATGACTACTTCAGAGCAGTCAAGATGGGATTTTCAGTCATGATACATTATATTCAAAAAGACTTCTGTGTTAAACAAATGATGGCTGTAATTCTATAACTGAGTCACTTGCTGTCTGCTGGTGATTCATAACTTACTGGATATTTTGGTTAAAATGTCAGCATCACTTAGGATGAAATGCAGAGGTATCGAAAATGCAATGTTTTGGTGAAATCAGCAGACCAGTTCTCTGAGGTGAAGCTTTGTTAAATGAGCATGATCTCATGGCTTCTTGTGAATCAATCCCTATGTATAAGAATGTGATAAATATTGTGCATTATAAGGCCAGTTCTTTGTATTTCTATTCATGGCTCTTTAACACAATAGTGAGAGAAATGAATTTTTAAGGGATACTTATGCATTGGAAAGTAACTGTCTTAAATGAGTTTATGGAGTTCCATGGGTTTTTTTTTCCACTTAGTTCTATAAAGCCTTGATTTTAGAAGCCTGCAGCCAATTAAAACACACATGTACTCACACACACACAAGCACACACACATATACACACAAATCTGAATATTCAGCTGTGCTATTTTTGCTTTCCAGTTTTCTATCAGAACTCACTAAGTTTTGTGGTTCATAAAGCATAAGGCAATTCAACTAGTTTTCTCAACCATAATGTGACTGACTCATTGTCTACTAGGTTTTAATAAATCTGTGACTCATTGGTCTTAGAAAATTTGCACGTTAGTCTCTTGGTCCCTTATCTTATTCCTCATTCATCCCTATATCCTAAAGCAGTTATGATACTAGTGAGATGACAAATTATACAGAAAGTCTGTTGAATTCTCAGGAAAAAAAAATGACGATCTTTGTGATGAGTTCAATGACGGCCTTCCAAAAAGATACTTCCATCCAGAACTTTTGAATGAGACTATGTGAGATGAGATCATTCTGGATTCTTCCTTTGGCTGTACAGCCAATAAGTTTCTTGTAAGAAACAAAAGAGAACACGGGAGAGATGACATTGTGAAGATGGAGACTTGGACTACAATCATGCAGCCACAGCCAGGGAACATCTGAAACTGGAGAGGCCCTGCTGATGCTGATTTCAGACTCTGACCCCCGTGCTGCGAGTGAACATATCTTGTATTTTAAGCCATGAAGTCTGTAGCAATTTGTTATGGCAGCCCCAAGAAACTAACGCACTCTGATTTAAAGTTATTATTGTTATTTGACCTTAAATAATATGATTAAGCATGTGAAAATATCTGAAAAATCATACAAGTGTAAGTGTGCAGTTGGAATGATCTGTGCCAGTGTTTTTTGTTTTTTTTTTTGTTTGTTTGTTTTTGTTTTTGCTTTTTGAGACAGGGTCTCGTGTTGTAGTTCAGGCTGGCCCTGAGCTCACTATGGTGCTCAGGCAAGCCGCCGCGAACTCAGCAATCCTCCTGTCTCTGCCTCCCCAGTGTTGGGATTACAGGCGTGAGCCACCACGTCCGGCATTGTGGTATGCGGTGTTGATTGTTGGTGGGCATGAGTCTCCACGCCCAGCATTATATGTCGTTACCGGGGATCGAACTCAGGTCCTTGCGCTTGCGAGGCAGGCGCGGGAACCACTGAGGTAACCCTCCGGCCCCTGTGCCAGTTTTTTAACAGAGATACTTTATCCTCCACAATATGCCCAGAAACAGTTTTGTCACCACAGGCTGGGGCAGGTGCTACTGGATCTGCTGAGGAGGTTCGGGGATGCTGCTAAATACCCCTCAACGCACAGAGGACTCCCCAAACATGCACAGAATTAAATCTACCCCGTCAATAGTGCTGAGATTGGGAAAGCCTAGTGCAGGAGAAAGCTCAGTGTTGTGAGATTAAATCTTAGCTCTGCCATGAATTTCTCAGTGAGATGATTTATTCTGGGCAGTAAAACTCTTGTAGCTTTAGTTTTCTCATCTGTCAAGCACAGTGATGCTAGTACCTGCCCAGGTGTATAAATTTCCAACAAGGTAATGCTCATCAAAGAATTTTGTACTTTCAACTTTTTTTAGTGGTAACAAAGAGGCTCTCACGATTATTATTCTTATATTTCTTTGGTGTGAACAAAAGCAAACCTTTGATTTTTAATTAATATTGTAGGAAGTCTACAATGAATGCCTTTACTGAGCCACAAGAGAGTCACTTTTATACTTTTATGGTTATTATCTCAAATAAAACACTTCTTACAAATTTCATGACTATTACTGTTTAATGGTGTTTTTCACTGGCAAAGATATTCTCCAAGTATTCATAAAGTTTCTCTAGGGAGCTTATAGTTTATGTTAGACAAATAACAAAGCCAATGCCAAATGAAGAGTTGCAAGTTTAAATTAATGTGCAAAATAAAAGCACATCAATATGCAGGGTTAAAGGTACTTTTTGTTGGATATATGTTTTCTAATGATTATTATAAACACCACAAACATAAGTTGGACAAATGTTTTCTTCCTTTGACTTAGGAATTCTGAGGTCCAGTGGAGCAAAGAACTTCAATAGCAAATGCAGGGGGCTGATTAGAATACAGGATTCTCTTCCTTATCCCACCATGAAGTATCTGCAATCTGTAACCATTAGAATAAGTAAATACTGAAGTATAACAGTAGATATTTACATGAGACTCAAAGGTGACAAATTCTTTGACAGATTTCAAAGAGGTTTTTTAAAAAAATGAGGTTCAGGAATACTAGTTCTTTAGGAGACTTATTATAAAAAAGTAAGGAATTCTTTAGAACACTATTTCCACTGATCCTAGAGTTAAGTGAGAGTGTTTGTGTGTGTGTTAAGTTTTAATGTCTCCAAGTTCAAGGCGAATTTTACAAAGTTATTGGCAAGTGTAATGTAGCTGTATCTGCCTACTTTTCTGATCCTGAGTTATGTCTGATCTCATAGCTAAAAAAAAAAATTGTAATGTCTGGACATTTTGGTCAACTTATAGGCCATGGGAATCAATGAGTAGCTAGTGAAAATTTCTTCAGCATCTTCTGATCATGCAAGTGGCAACATCGAATCTTCCAGAATAGGTGTAAGTGGCTTGAGAGAACATCCTCAAAACAGTATAGAACAGTTTTTTGTTGTTGTTGTTGTTGTTTGTTTTAGCTTAGTTAGAACTTGTTTTGTTTTGTTTCGTTTGGAGACAGGGTCTTGCCTTGTAGTTCAGGCTGCTCCTCAACTCACTAGGTAGCCCAGGAAAGCCTCGAACTCAGCAATCCTCCTGCCTCCGCCTCCTGAGTGCTGGGATTACAGGCATGAGCCACCACACCTGGCTAGAACACTGTTAGGAAATATTATGTCACTGATATGCAGAGAAAATTATTGTCTGGAAAAATGACAGTGATTGCAACTGAAAAGTAATTCAGGAGTCAGACTTAGAATCTGAGGAAACTTAGTTGATTTACTATCATTTTTAATATATTTTCCTTCTTATAAATGCACATGATCATATATGATTAAACTAAGTCTATAAGTTACAGGCAGTCAATACTTTAAAGTATATAAGTAACTAATAAAATTTTGTGTCATATTCAAGTAACATCATTAATTCCTTTTAGCAGAACCTAAAATAATGTTTTAACATGATACCATTTTAGATTCAATGAACTATAGCTCCCTCTTGTAATGCATGGAATGATGCATAACTCTACATATTAACATGTGGCAATGCTAATTAGTACCATATTTAAGACTTTAAGAAATTTTAAGGTAGAGAAAAGTTTCATTTCCATACGAGATATTGTTCACCCTTCTTATTGCTGTGACAAAACACCTAGCATCCTTACCATAAAGGGGAGAAGGGTGATTTTGCTTCATGCTTTCAGTCCATGGTTGGTTGGCTCAAAGGTGGGAATGTGGCAGAGGGGTATTGCAAAGGAAAGCCTCTGAAACCATGGCAACCAGAAAGCAGTGGGCGAAGGATGAAGCCAAGAGGAGGGGTCTAGGACCAAATGTAGTGCTCAAAGTCACCCTCATGACTCTCCCTCCCATGAGGCCACACCACCGAATAGCCCACTCAGCTATGACCTCACAGTGCAGCCCCCTCACCAGGAGACTTTTTAAAAATTTTTTTGAGACAGGGTCTCGCTTTGTAGTTCAGGCTGTCTCTGAGCTCACTATGTAGCCCAGGCAAGCTTCGAACTCAGCAATCCTCCTGTCTCTGCCTCTTGGGTGCTGGGATTACAGGCGTGAGCCACCACGCCTGGCACTGTGGTATGCGGTATTGATTGTTGGTGGGCGTGAATCTCCACACCCAGCATCGTATGTGGTTACTGGGGGATCGAACTCAGGACCTTGTGCTTGTGAGGCAGGCGCTGGAACCAATGAGCTAACCCTCCAGCCCCATCAGGAGACTTTTAGCACATCAAGTTAGAAACCAAGATGAACTTGTACACATACTTTTTAAAGTATTTTCTATAAATTTACCTTAATGGCTTAATATTGTATATATAAAACCAATTTATGATACAACTTTAATAAAAACATTGAAAATAGGCCTATTTTAACTTTAAAACTGTATTTCTGAGATAAAAATTTGTCTTCTTTAAATAAGAGGATATGTTTCTATTGCCTCCATAACAAATACAAATAATCAATGGGACTTGTCTTTTTAACTTATTACAGTTCAAGCTTACAATAAACTAGGGGTTTGAAAGAAACCCTTTGGTTATGTTAATTAGTTTACTACTACCAGGTAGAAATAAAAAAAAAATTATTTGCTGGAGTAGCAGTAACACTTGTAATGGTTAGTTTTGTGTGGCAATTAGACAGGGCCAGACATCTGGTCAAACAAGTCTTAGTATGAATAGAAAGGTGTTTGTAAGTAAGATTAACATTTGAGCTAATAGACCGAATAAGAGATTTTCCTCTCTGCTGTGTATGATTCTTGTGTAATCAGCTGGAGGATATAGATCTTTTCTGCCTTTGGACTTTATCTTAAACATCCTCTTCTTGGGTCTCCAGTTTGCCAGCTTTTGAGCTGTAACTGTAGCTTGACAAGAACTCTCAGGTTTTAGTCTTGAGCATCATTCAGCAGCCCTCTCTGTCTGTCTATCTATCTACCTATCTATGTGTCTGTCTGTCTCATCTATCTCCTTCATGTATATAATGCTTATATGTAATATATAATGACTACATACATTTTACATATTTACTTATATGCTAATTGAATTGTATTGAATATATGATGGAAATACATAGGAAATAATGAAATACACTATATTATATATATGCACATGCACACATGCACACACACACACACACACAAACACACATATACACACACCCCTTGACAAAACTTTTTAGGTTTTTTATTTCGCAGAGGGGCCTTGGACCCAAGAGCATATCACTGAGCTTATTAGAAACACAAAAATCTCAGGTTCTTAGACCTAAGGAATCAGAATTCACATCTCTAGGTGATCTGTATGCATGTTACATTTGAGGAGTACTTCTTTGGAATATTTTGAAGACTTTGCCTATAATTTGTATTACAAGAGTAAAAAAGAACCTTATAATTATGTGATACTAATACTTCAGGAGAGACACAATAGAGAGGTGTAATGAAGGTTTTTTTTAGAATTTTACATAATATTTGGTGAATAATTTTGTAATGACAAGAAAAACTACCTATCTTTGAAATTTATGTTCTTCTGTTTAAAATTTACCAAAATTTGATAACAATAAATAACAATCGATATATGCTTATGTTTTTACTATTATAAGATTTCTATAGTTTATGTTATGCATAAACTTGTGGATATCAATGTAAGCACCTACAAATGGTTTAATGTTTGCTTGGAATGGATTGTACAGCTGGCCTATGATGTACTGTGGCTGAGAGTAACAAATAGTAACTGTATCTTGGATCCTCTATTGCAAAGAATAACATTTATAAAGCATTCCATTATTTTCAAAGTTGGTCTGGATATATCAATAGTTCATGAGATTCAAGAAACTTATAAAATGGCTAACAGGGTATGTCTTCTGAAATATATTTACAATTATTACTTTACCTACATTTTCACCTTCTCAGCCAGAAAATTGAATTTAAGTTTAATAAATATTTATTGACACTGTCTCAATAATTTTCTTTTTTTTTCCAATTATTTTAGAACAATTTCTGTTGCTCAAATCAGAGTTGGTTATTTTTTTGTTATTATTGTTGCTGAATTTTTCTCTTGATTTTATTTTATTTGGCATAAAGCCATCAAGAATTGTTAGTTCTTTTCTTCTCATCCCTCTCCCCTCCTTTCTGAGTGCAGTGGGGGAAATAGCCATTGTGATTCGACAGCCTCTGCTTCTCGTTTCTGAGGAAATAAGTCTATTCAGTAGTCATTACCCAAAAGGGGATAGCTGTTGGGTAGGGATGAGTTGCTACCGTATCTGCATGTCTTGGACAGGATTTAATTGTGAAAGAAACTGATATCCTATCACGCTGAAATTTTATCTCGCCCAAGGGATACTTAGGCATGGGAGTTTAGCCAAGAGATGTCAAGAGAGCAGTCGATGCAGCTGAGGCTGGATCTTAATCCTAGACAATTGCGCTGCAGTGCTCAGAGGACTGGAGTGGATGGCCGGCTACTTGCCTTTTGGTGAAGGTGAGACAACATTTTACTCTGCATATAGGAAATGAACTGCCATTTTCAAATATTGAATTGTAATACATGCTATTTGGAAGAGCTTGGTAATATGAAAATGAAGAAATAGCACTGGGACAGTTGTTCCATTTCACAGACACATTTATAAAATTTTAAAACAGATCTTTATGAGGGAAGATGATTTGAGGAAAGGTATAAGGTGTGACCTTTATGAGATAAAATTTTCTAATATTTTTATTCTACTATGGTCTGTGAATAATATCCAGTTTCTTTTTAGAGACAATTTCAAATTTTCTGATGAGTTTTTAAAAAATCACTTTATAAATCTAGGGCTGGTTTAACAATCAGCCTGATTACTCAAATTTTATATTTCTTTGTCAAATTAGTTAACTGCTCACAAGGGTGTAATTGACTAAAAAGGCTTTGTTTTTAACAGTGTAAAGCCACAAAAAGCAAAGGGCAAGGAGACAAGGTGAGCTGATACAGAAAAACATTCATTCTGTGTATAATTAAATTAAATTAGTTCTTTAATAGGTAACATAAAATTGCTAATTAGTGCTAGATCTTCAACTTTTCAACATTTACCACTGTACTTACATAGCTTCTATCATAACATCTATTCTTTCTCTTAATATGTTTCTTCTTCTCTGGCTTCAAACAAGCAGGGTATGTTCTATCTTGGTATAAGAGACAAAGACAAATACATTTTAATCTAACCCTATTTTCCCCCTGAGGTACCACTCTGCACTGCTTATGCCTTTCCTACTGTAATTCTTTCTTTTCTGATCAGTGCTGAATTCTTTTGTTAAATATGCAATGTACATAAAGTGACTTAGCATACAATTGATATGCAAATATTTGTATCTTTTTGTATCTCAATGGTTTATTTTCAGAGTCTGTGTCTCCTCCAATATTCTCCATGGCATTTGGTACTATTGACTTTTGTCTAGTGGAGTTTCTCTGTTCAGGGTTCCCAGACTCTCTCTTTTTTCAGATTTTGGGGTTACACAGACATTTATTCCACCCATAAGCCACACATTACATGATCTGGTTAGCCATACTTTCCTTGACTTCTTTACTATCTTATTTTTTCATCCTAGCTTTCCCTTTGATGAGCCATTCATAAGGCTCCAGCCAATCCACTGAGAATCTAACTCTAATTAATAATCTCCTATTTATGCTCCATTCTTTCTGCTAGGATGTTCTACTGGTAGCTAAAACAAAAGGGGTATCTCTCAAATTAATCATCTTTCATCCCAAACCAGCTACATTAATTTAACTTTGACTTTTTCATGGCATCAGTATGAGTCTCATCACTCAGGCCCAAGAGTTTGTTTCATGCTTAGTTTTTCACCCCTTATTCATTTTGAAGTCTGTTATAAAGCTTAATCAATTTCTAGGTGCAGGAAGGTTTTTCTTGGGAATTAGCTCTAGTTAATAATATTCTCTCACTTCTATACTTAACACTAGTATTGCATCTTTTATCAAATTGTTATTACATCACAGTAATATCCCCTTGGCAAACTGGAGACCCCTTTCAGTTTATTAATCTGTGCATAGTGGAATATCCCACCACGGTTCACTTATCTCAAGAGATAGCCCCAAATTTGCCTAAAAGTGCAAAGGTATCACCAGTGATGATTCTTCCCCGAAGATGTGTGGTTTCCCATGGCATTCTAAATCTATATTAGGTTGACAGAGGGTTACCTTTCACAGAAGAATAGCAACTTTATGTCAGGAGAATATGAAATGAAGAGCTGCCCAACATCCTACAGAGAGAAAGGAAAGGTGATCTCTGGGTACCTGATACTGAACAAGTGTAGACTCCAAAAAGCCGAAAGCTAAAAAGCAACAGCATGGGGTACTCGTGCCCTGTCCTCTACTAAGGGAGTGGGCAATCTTACCCAAGCAGTGTTCGGTGCCTGAATCTGGGTTATCCAGTCATTACTCCAGCAGTGGATTGGTAGTGACACTCTTATTTTTTTTTTTTT
>PVIC010014441.1:0-36595 GCA_004025085.1 Thryonomys swinderianus | reverse complement strand
AAAAAAAAAAAAAAAAAAAAAAAAAAGAGTATATCATAAAGAATAATGGGAAAGGAGCCAACAGAAAGGCGCTTTCCTATACATCTCTATGTGTCTAGTATTCTTTCTTGTAGTTACACCATACACAGAACAAATCTTGCTTTCAAGATTTGTCTTTTGACTATAGTGTTAATAACTATTATGAATCACATTAAAGATCTTTATTATTTTTCCTCTTCTGGAGAATGTCCTTCAAAGGCATGTGGTGGGTAACTTTATGACTTCCCACATAATGCCCATACTTTAAATCCTTAGAATTTATGAATACATAGTTACACAGCAATGGAGACTGTAGGTAAAAATATTAGCTTGGATTAGCTGGAACTGCTAAACGTAATCCCATGGGCCCTTAAAAGAATAAAGCTTTTCTCAATATGAAGGATGTCTCGGTAAAGATTCCGACCATGAGAGCAACAGTACCTGGCTGACTGGATATAGAACAAAGACTTCAAAGCATGGGCTGGACTCAAGAATCTGGGAAAGGTTTTTAACTGGTATTCAGCAAAAATAAGGCACTTCTACACTAAACAGATTTCTGCCAGCAACCAGACTTAATAGGAAATCAAACCTCCCATAGAGCATCTAGAAAGAAACACAGTCATGCTGACACTTTGAATTTAGCCCAGTGAGTCACAGACCTGTAGGACAGTAAATGTCAGTTGTTCTGAGACAAAGTCATGGTAATGTCACATAGTAACACCAGAAAAATAATATAGGAAGCAATCATTTCCTGTATTGCTCACTTTATTCATGCCACCAGTGAAAAAGGACTATGAAGAAAATCTGGAGGTGAAAATCAATTTGACATAAATTTAGGAAGAATAACATTTGAGATAAAGGATGAGGTCTATTAGGTAGAGATATTTCCATAAATTCAGAGTCATCTATAGTTATAAAATTAAGAAAAGTTCAGAGGAATATATTTTGGGTTTCTGGATTTAAAAGATTGTCATTTACTTTCTGAACTAAAAATCAAGAAATATTTTTCTTATAATATTTAGGTCTCTAATCCACTTTGATTTTAGTTTAGTACATGGAGAAAGAGAAAGATTTAGCTTCAATCTTTGGCAGCTTAAAGCAGTTTTTCCAGCACCATATGTTAAAGAGGCTATCTTTTCTCCACTGAGGATGTTTGGCTTGCTTGTCAAAATGAGGTAGTTTAGGCGGGTGTGATGGCTCATGCCTGTAATCCCAGCACTCAGGAGGCAGAGGCAGGAGGATTGCTGAGTTCAGTGCTTGCCTGGGCTACATAATGAGCTCAGGGCTAACCTCAGCTACACAGAGAGACCCTGTCTCAAAAAATAAATAAATAAATAAATAAATAAATAAATAAATAAATAAATAAATAAATAAATAAATAAATAAATAAAGAGGTGGCTTTGTGTATCTGGAGTTATTTCTGGATCTTCTAATCTGTTCCATTGATCCTCAGGTCTGTTTCTTTCCCAGTACCATAATGTTTTTATCACAGTGGCTTTGTAGTATAGTTTCAAATTGGGAGTTGTGATACCCCCTGCCATGTCCTTGTTTCCTAAAATTGTTTTTGTTATTCTAGGTCTCTTGTGATTCCAGATGAACTTTTGGTTTATTTTCTCTAGATCTGTGAATTATGCTGTAGGTATTTCAATAGGGATTACATTGAATCTATACAGCAGTTGTGGGAGTATAGCCATTTTGACAATTTTGGTTCTTCCTACCCATGAACAAAGCATGCTTACAGCAGCTTAGTTCATGATAGCTGAATCTTGGAAACAACCCAAATGTCCATCAACTCTAGACTGGAAAAAGATGTAGTTTTTTTTCATGAAATTGAGTATTACTCTGCCATAAAAATGATAATCTTGAGTCATTTATACTCAAATGGACATACCTTAAGGACATACTCATAAGTGAAATAAATAAATAGGTCACAAATGTGTAAATATCATATCTTTTCTCTGGTATGAAAAACTGAAGATGTAAATAAGTTCTAGAATGCATGATAGATATTATGAAATAGTAAATATTCAAAGAGAAATGGGGGTTAGGGGTAAGTAATGAGGTCAGAGAAAAAATAAGATGGTAAAAAAAGGAAACAAAACTTATGTATATAGGAATGGTGGTTGTAGGGGTAGGAAAAGGGGAAAAATCAAAAACAAGTCATGTCATATACTGCTACAAATTCTGTGTTGAATGTGATCATGATGTGCATATATAATGTACCAATAAAGATTCAAATTAAAAAAAAAAAGAAATATTTACTCAAAGTACCTGCAACCTGATAAGAGTTCAATAAAAAAAAAAGTTTCACAAATCATTAAGATGGTTCAAAGGAAAAATGTGAATAATGCAACCCATTTCCTGAGGGTCACAGTTTGTTGCTCACCTATTTATAAATAAACCATTAAATCCTATTTTCAAATGCTGATATAGCTTTGTTCTCCAGAGTCTGCCTCAGCATTGGCATGGTCTCAGACAGTTGATTCGTTTGTATTCTGAATGCAGGCTTGAGGTAACTTATCCTCACACATACAGAATTCACAAACATATTTTCTACACGGCAGAATGGTATTTTAATGCTAAATTACTGGACACTCAGGTTCCTCTTCCAAACTGCCAATCAAAGAAGAGCATCTGCCACTCTGTTCTTTGACTGTCACGTACATCATCATCCTCATCTATCACAATTCCTTTTCTTAGCAGTGATTATTTAGGAATGTAGTAATAAACTTCCAGTGAAGCAGATGTACAAATCCGAGTGGAAACACTACTCTTTGCTTCCACTCCAATGTCATATATGTTATTTTCTTTGAATACAAAAAATGATTTTTCCTTCACCCCAATGAACAGGAACAGGAAAGAACAGCTATATTCTCAGACCTTAAAAATCTTTCCAGTCATCTTTCCACTTATACTTAGTTATATTTTATACTTAATTAGAGGCAAATGGTGGAAAATACACAACAGGCATACTCTTGGTCTGTGAATCTGACACTGATTTCCAAAGGTACCTGAGAAGGACACAGGATTTAACAAATGAACAGGTAGAGAATTCAGAGAGAAGAGAAAGGAGTTTAAATAAAGTACTGTGTGTGGGAAAATCCAGTGAACATTGCATCAATGATGAGAGTGAAGCGTTAAATAGCAGAGTTAAACAGGCCAAGATCAAGAAAGAGGGTTAAGTGGAATGTGCTTTGATATCTATTTCAATAAGCCTACTTTTTTAAATAAAGTTTTTAAAAAAGATATGAGCTTGTAGATTATTAGCATTAACATAATTATTGGTGAAGATAGTTAACTTACAAAGAATCATGGGAAACAACTACACTACCCAACCCTCTTTAGTGCTTAAAGTCCATTAATTTTACTGCCTGGTCCAGCTGATTGCTCTGGTTAGAAAGTTCATGAGCATGGAGAGCAATCCACTTAACTAAATGTGTGTGGGGTTCTGTCATTGGTGATTTCTTAATTCTTAAGATTGATGTTCTTCTGAGCTTTAGAAAAACTTATTAGTAGCTTCTATAAATGCATCTTTGTTTTCACAATAATAAATTATCCTTAATTTATAGTTGTAACAATTTAATCTGCTGTAAAAGCCAGGTCATAGATCAGATTTAAATGATTATTTACCTTAATCTTTTATTGTTGGAGTTGACATTTATTTGTTTTCAGAATATTTGGGCAAATTTCTCAGTCACTGATGACTGTGATATTATTTTCAACATTGATTCATTTATGCCATTAATAACAAGTTGTAGCTTATTTTAACATAAATTCTCAGTGTTAATGTAAAGGAAATTAACAGCTTCTTTTATATTTTAGTAGTTTAAATAAATATACTTATTTAATAAATAGCTAAACAGGCCAGGCATGGTGGTGAACGCCTGTAATCCAACATTCAGGAGGCTGAGAGAAGAGAATTGCTGGAAGTTCAAGGCTAGCCTGGGCTATATAGTGAGATCTTATCCCCAAAAAACAAAAAATAAAAAGATAAATTTTAAAACTTGTCTCTAGCTGAATTATTCCCCAGAATATTTTACACATTTTATTTTAAGTAAACATTAAAAGAAAATGCAGAAAACGTTCATTATGTATGTGAAATCATTCTTGTTGTGCACTATCAGTTTTACATCAACCTATCAGTAGGTTTATGTAAACCTCTTATGCTTATCAGTTGAGAGTAAAGTTATTATACTGTTGGGTTTACTAAAATAGGAAGTATGGATTTTATCATCTTTAGGTCTCTCTGATTGATAGTTTTGAGACAGCCTATCTATTGACTCTAATCTACTTCACAATGACTTTGGTTTTGGCTAAACTTCAACAATTCCGCCTATCTGTTGACTTTAATCTACTTCACAATGACTTTTGTTGTGGGTAGACTTCAACAATTCAATTCAGTCTCAAACTCATATTTCTGAGTCAAATGGATTAAAGATTCTTTCAATACAAAGGCCCTTAGAAATAGAAAATAAATTCCTATGTTGAGGGCATGAATTAAAAGGAACAGTCCATAACCTGTCCAATTGTCCTACTGGTTGTTTCCTGACAAATAGCTTCCTCTGAAGGAATGTTCCCTCTCTCTGGAGAAGAGATAGCTGTTCATTCCTAACATAGTCTCCTCAGAAATGTAAACATTTTCCTTGAGTTAATTGAACATGCCTTTCAGGTGACTTGTTCATGTGAATTTGACATTGTTTTATATATCAAAATAGTCAAATACGGACAAATTAGATGGTTCAACATAACATGTGAAGGCAGAATATTATGTGAATTGTCCATTCTGAAATTGCATGTGTTAAATTCTATTTGTTTTCTTTTTGTTTAATTGAGAGCCAAGATGAAAGTTTTAGTCATACCTACTAATTACTTTCAAAGATCAAAAGTTAATCAGTACTAATATCTCTTTTTCTTATTATGAAATTTATTTTAATTTTTTAAAATTAGTACATGTGTAGTACATGATAATTAAGTGGAAATGGGGATTTGCCATATATATATATATATATATATACATACATTCATATATATATAATTATTAATTTCTAAGACATTTTCTTTCTTAGATTCACTTTTTTCCTATAGCTTTCCTCATCTTTGTTATGAAATGTCTTTTTTATTTGCAACTTCAATTTCCTACATGAGCCCTCCATTTTATTTTAGCACTATACTATTACATGTGCATCTGAAATTATGATATAATCTGAACATTTCCCTTTCTACAAGTGTCCCACTCAAAGTAAAGAGTAGATTACTAGTACCATGTGGTTCATGCCAAAGGCTATAAACCTGTGATCATCCTTGATTCTTCCTTTTCTTTTCTTTTATATTGGCAGCAAATCTGTTTCCAGGTCACATTGCAAACTTATCCTATGTTTTCACACTCTCTCTTTTACCCAAGTCCAGGTCAACAACAATTCCCAGTTAGATGTGTGTCAAATTCTAGCCCATCCCCTTACAGCGCTTGCCAACTAACAGAGTAGAGGACGTACGCAGCGTCCGTTTCAGGTCTCATTAGCTCTCTATCCTACTTACACAGTCATTTTATTGTTGTGTTGTAGGAACCTTGTTAATGTTAAAACAGAGGGAATTTGGACTAGCATCTTGACATTGGTCAGTGGTTACAAGAGTTTGTGGGGTGGAGCCAAAGCTCCCCAAGAGACTGCTCGTGCTCTGAATGAGATCTAATGAAGAAAACAGAAATGTGCAAGATTGTTCTAGAATGGCCACCCCAGAATCAAACATAGGAGAGTGCTGAAAATGTGTCTATGAGCTGGAGACCCAAAGGACTCAGCCAAGAGACCAGAGCCCCCTGCTGTGTTCCAGAGAGACCTAAGGCACCAGAAGACACAAGGGTCCACGATGGAAGACTGAGGAGTCTGCACCCGGACACTGAAGGCTCAGCTCTGCAAGCTCCTAAGTCCAGAAGGCCAGTGACGAAAGTGCGAGGGTATGCCCTGAAAGCAAGGAAAGGATGTGGGTGGGGGGGGCTCAGAGATCCTCCATCTCTGGCAGCAGAAAGGACTGGAGCCCCTGTGAAGAAAACCCCCTAGATTCCAAGGAAAGTCACCTGAAATCCTTTCCTCCTGTTCTTTTACTGAACTGGTCGTCAGCACCCAACACCATGCTGACAGTCCCCCTGGCCCTTGCCCACTGAAGGTGACAATCCATTGACCACCAAACACCTCAAACAGTCAGAGTTTGAAAATTATAATTTACTGAGGAGGCCATGACCATGATAAACCAGGAACAGTGCCGAATGCCTTACTTGTGTAACCAAAAAGTTAAACTGAGCATTTAAAAATCTTCATTAGCATCAATTTAGAAAGCTTCCTTTCAACATTCAAACATTTTTTTTTGTTTTTTTGTTTTGTTTTGTTTTTGTCTCTATTTCTACCATATTTTTAAAAAAAGAGTTATTTGCTGGATGTAGTAGCTCATGCCTGTAATTCCAGCACTTGGGAGGCAGATACAGGAAGATTGGTGTGAGGTCAAGGCTAACCTGTTGGGCTACATAGTGAGCTCAAGGCAAATTTGAAATACAAAGTGAGGCCTTGTCTCAAAAACAAACAAACAAAAAACCTGATTTTTGAATACTTTTAGAATATTTTGATGGCTGATCAAACTTAATATTATCTCTGACACCAAAACTACAGGCTACAGGCTAGAGATTAAGCTCAATGGTTCTGGCATTTGTCTTACAAGCACAAGATCCTGAGTTCCCAGTAACCACATGCTGGTGACTCATGCCCACCAGCAATCAATACTACATACCACAGTGCCAGGTGTGGTGGCTCACGCCTATAATCCCAGCACTCAAGAGGCAGAGACAGGAGGATTGCTGAGTTCAAGGCTTGCCTGGGCTACATAATGAGCTCGGGGCCAGCCTGAACTAAAAGGGAGACCCTGTCTCAAAAGAAAAAAAAAAAAAAAAAAAGAAAAAATCTACAGGCTAAAGATTGTACATGAAATGAAATAAAGACAAATATATATATACACTTTATCTGAATCAATAAATCAGAAGGTAAGTGGGAATTAATGAAAGAAACAAGACGTGTTATCTACCCACTCTTCAGATGAATGTAAATTTCATGTACTGCAAACATGTACTAAAAGTAAAAAAAAAATCAGGTAAAAAGTCAGGCAAAGGACATACATAAAAGTATGCCAGACAAAGGCATACAAATGGAAAATAGATATATAAAAAAATCTGTCACTAGCAGCATGAAAATGTTGATTAAAACTCCATAGTAGTGTATCACTTCTTATCTGCTAAAATGCTAATTATCAAAAAGTCAAGAAATAAATATCAGAGATGATGTGGAGAAAAGAGAAAGATTGTACACTTTTTATAGAAATGTAAATTAATATATAGCCACTATGCAAAACAGTATGTAGGCCCCTCAAAAAATGTAAAAATATAATTAGTATATGATCCAGGAGTCTCATTTTAGAGTATATGGCTAATGAAAATTAAACTTTTATGTAGAAAAGATATATTTTACTATTAGAAAATTACAGTAGTAAGAATATAAAATGAATCAAGGGGTTTTATTAATGGATTGGTAGATAAAGACTAGTGATACCAAAATCTAATTACATTCTCCAAGAACTAAGGGAATGTTTTCATTCACAACGACATGGATAAACTTCAGGACCATTATGCTGAGTGTAGTGATTCAGGCCAAGAAACACAAACACTGTATACTGCCACGTTCCCCCAAGAGTCCCCTTCTCCTTCCCATAATGCTCCTGTTTTCTACCAACACAGAACAAAGGCAACCTGTGGTCTCACCAAAGTCTGCTCCTCTTCTTCCCATAATACCCCATGTCTTGCCACAACCCCTTTAAGCCCCATTCTGCCACATCCAAACCCACCAATCAGAAAGTTACTCAATGCTCTCTTGCCCTTAACCAACTGTCCCCACCCTGAGATTGTGTGCACCCTCCCCCACCACCAAATGCACACTCTGTCTCACCAACACTCCTCATTTTCACAGCAGCCAGCAGGTCCCTCCCCCTTTCAATAAAGCCTTCCACTAAATATCTGAGCCTCACCATTCTACTTTTCTCAGCATTTCACTTTCTATGAGTCACTTATATTTGGAAGATAAATAAATCAAACTCATTGAAACCATGGCTAAAACAGTGATTGTCATGGTTTATCAATCCTGCATACATTTTTTTAATTTCAAAATATTCATTTAGTTGTATCTGGGTTTCACTGGAATGGCAATTTAAAAATTCTGAAATAAACACAATAAATAATACTTTCTCCTTGGGGGGAGTGATGGTTTGGGCAAGGCAGAAGGAAAAGGTGCATTAGACTGAAGCTTGAAAGTTAGGAAGGAAGGAAAGAAAGAAGGAAGAAAGGAAAAGGAGGAGAAAAGGAAGGAAGGAGAGTAATATATGGTATAGGTAAGTAACAATGGGCTCTTGGTAGGAAATTATTGACTTGAAGTCTTGACAATCTGTGATATAAAGATTACCATCAATGACAATTTTAAACTATCAGGAAGATCTGTGAATACACAGATCCTCCTGGCTCTTAGGGTGATGCTATCCAGCTCAGCATAGAACTGGGTGAGTTTAGGGGCAATAATGACAATAACATTTCAGCAGTAGTACTGCCAGTGTAATTTAAACAATTACAACCTGATTTTTAAAGTGTAAAACATTTAATTGTAGTGAATTTTATATTAAAACATTTGTCTTACATGATGTCACCTCAAACGCACCCATGACACACCTATACTAAACTGTCTGGCACTGTGGGTTTGGCACTGTGGGTCTCTGATACATGTAAAAGAAAGGCTGTAATATGAACAGAGAATCCAACCAACATGCCTCAGGTTAGACTTTAGGGAACAAATAACTAGTTTAAAAATCCTTGTTCCTTAGAAAAGAGTCGCAGTTGAGGAATTTGTCTTTTCTCTGTCAAAATTAGTCACAATTTCAGTCACTGAGCATGATCAGTGTAAACTATGATGTTAGTGTCTTTCTCAATATGGAATGGGGAAATTAAATTAACTGAAACGTTCCCCATTATCACCAAGATTATCATATAAACTGAAATTTAATGACTATGTATGGATCACGAGATATAATAATCAGAGTGCTAAGTGTTATTACTGACTTCAAATTTTAAGTGGGTCAATTCTCAGCTTGTGAGAGCAGCCAGACATCATCTCCAGTTGAGAAAATAAAGGTACCATTAGAGAATCTATGTATGGAACAGCTACCAGTGTAGAAATTGTGGTTCATTAAGGAAAAATGCATAACCCATCACCCTCCCTACGTCCCAATGCCCTCTCATGGTTTCCTTTCTTTTTACACAGACATACAAACACACACACACACATACGCACACAATCACTAAAATAGATCCATTCATATAACCCTGTCTTACAGAAATCATTTTTTAATATGAGAGTGATGCAATAGAGTTAAGGCCTAACTCCCCAGCTGAAACGCGAGTTTGTGTCCTCTAAAAATCGAAGAATGAATTTTAGGAACGACGGAGGTTTGAGTAGGAAAATTTTATTGAGAGAGAAAGCTTCTGCCTTAAGAGAGACAGAAGAGGGGCCCGGAAAATGGGTAACCCCCCTACCTCACTTTTTAGAGGGCTTTTATGGAGCAAAGCCATGCGGTGAGGCGGGCCTGAAGTAGGGGGCTACCAATAAGATTTTAAAAAGTGGATGGGTTACAATTAACCAATGAGTACAGTGGGGGAATTAACAATCAGACAGGAATTTTGACTTTGACTCTTTTCCGGGGAGGTGGGTTAAGGTGTCAGCCTTTCACCCCAGGAGGTTGGAGCCTTCTTTAGAATATCTGATGGCTGCCTGTTTGGAATTTTAATGAGCTATTTATCTTATATGGGTGGGGTAGCCTTTCTCCAGCAACAGTGACCTCTAATTGGATTTTGGTTCTTTTCAAGGGCCAGTCCTATCTATCTGCCTACATATGTCTAGCTGGCTTTTCTACCTATAATAAGAGGATTCATAACATTTCTCAATACATTAGCTCTGTTCAGATATAACCAGTCGAGCTTTTAGGACACAAGTAAAAATTTAAGATACTGAGTCTTATGTAAGCTCTTCAAAGATAGATTTTAGAGTCATTTCTATGTGAATGTCAGTAATCTGGAATTATACCTTATTTCTATAGTTTGTACTGCTGCTTTTCACCCCTGAAATTATTATGATGAATTGGTGGAATACATGTCAGAAAAATGTCTTTCCAATTTCACAATCATTATACAGTTCTAAAAAAACATTTATGGCAAGCTCTGCAGAGTGGCAATTTCCATTGGAAAGCCAAGGTAGCAGAACAGGACACAGGTCGGCCACTGTGGTCCAGCTGAGCTGTGACAGCAAAGACACATCCAGCTCCCAGGATTAGAATATGTATCATATGAAACTTGATAGAAATCACTCAGCCAAGCAACTCTAAAAGGTTTGCATCTCTGTTTCTTGAGGTCTCTTCTTCACTGTACTCTTTAATCTGTTCCTATTGCTTAACATTATGGTATCGGTGGAAACAGAGGGAAAGAGGAGAAGGAAGAGAAGAAAGAGAGGATTGAAGATGATGAAAGCTAGTTCCACAGATAGAGATATTTTTACTTCCCCAAAATGTTCATGCTTATTAGAAACCACAAACATATTCTAATAAAATCAATTTTAAAAATTTACCAAGCAACATCATCATGCAATTTTAGTGTTATGTTACATAACAAAATGAATATTAAGAAATATTAGTTGAATATTAAGAAAATACAGGTAGGGATGGGGATTTAGCTCAGTGGTTCTGAATTCTGCCTTGCAAGCGCAAGGTCTGGAGTTCAATCCCCCGTGTCCATGTACCACAATGCCAGACATAGTGGCTCATGCCCATAATCCCAGCACTGGCGAGGCAGAGGCAGGAGGATTGCTGTAAATTTAAGGCTACCTGTGGCTACATAGTGAGCTCAGAGCCAGCCTGAACTACAAAGTGAGATCCTTTCTCAGCAGAACAAAACAAAACAAACAAAACCAGAAAATAAAGGTAAATTCTTTTAATGTGAAAAATATTTTCTCATGAGGATTAAAATTTCATAGTATATAAAGGACATAGTAATTCTAGTAATATCACAAAAGTTAAAATATTTGCTTGAAAATGATGTTTGGTTTATAAATATGTATTTGCAAACATTATTTGGTAAATGTCAATAGCCCAAATATATAGACACTGAAAATGGAGAAGGAAAATACCAATGAATTCTTGGAGAAAGAAAACAGAAGACAATATATTCAATTTAAAGAAAAATGTGACCTTGAATCAAAAAAATGATTACACCATTTGCATAAGATAAAATAAATATAAATTAAAATGAATTAAAATACTATCTCTTACCTATCAGAATTTACATTTTTCTTTGGATTCATTTGGGATTCTGATCAATAGTACCAAGCCACTTCTCAACCATTAGATACCACCCACTGCATCTGAAAGATCATCATTTATTCTACCTATGAATCCAGATACTGGAAAGAGACAAGCTTCACCACTATTTTTTATGAAATTTTAAAAATCTAGGACCATCATAGCTCTTTTTATGCCACTAAATTATAGATAATTTGATAGGAATCCATAATAAGTAGATATTATACTTTAAAAATATATCCAAAGAGGATAACAACATTTTATGTAGAGATTATCTCTACATTTTATGTAGAGATTTATGTTTTCTGAATTAAGCTAAAATGCTATTTTCACATATTAGCCATGTTTTTGTGGAGAATAAATTGATATATCATAAAGAATACATCACTAGAACCTGATGTTATAAAATAATACCACATCTTTTAAAAAGCCTGAACTTACAATGGTTCAATGTATGGTTTTTCAAGTTTAGAATAGTACAAGATTTTATGGATTCAATAGAAACTGTACCTTAAAGTATGAATTTTGATTTTTGGACCAATGACATGCTATAATATATTTGTGTGCTTCAGCTAGCAGCAGCATGCATCTCCTTTTTAGCCATGTGATCATGAATATAAACAACAGGCAATTCACAATGAATAGTTGTTATGTCATGATGTTTGGCAGCTCAGTGGTATTGAAAGGTATTTTACTTAATAATAGTTTCAAACTTTGAAGTGTTTATTGGTGTGCAAGCCCCGCTGTTAACTGAAGCACTGCACTGAAAGATAAGCTGGTGGAAATGTTAAGGATTACTGACTGAGTTACTTTTCTTACTGATATAAAATACCCAAAAGCCAAAGTTAAAGGAGGAAGGGTTTATCTCGGCCACAGTTGGGTGAAGTTTCAGTTCATAGTCAGCTTGTTTGAAGGCAGGGAGGTTTGGCAGAGTGGCATCACAGAGGAGAAGCAATTCATGGTAATTCAGGGAAGCCAAAAAAGTAGCAAACCAGTGAAGAAGTCAAGAAACTTCTCTCTGTTCCTTTACACTTCATACAGGATATCTGCCTTTTGGGTGGTGTTATCCACAGCCAGGGTGGGGCAGCCTTAATCTCAGCATCACACACCCTAATCCAGCACCTATGATGAACTCTCCATTTAGGACTACAAGAGTCTTTGGGGAGACATCTAGATACATGTCATAACAATTACCATGTGCATTAACCAGTTTTCTATCACTGTAACAAAATACTTGACATAGTCTTGTCATTAAAATAAAGGTATCTGCTTCATGATTTTGGAAGTTCTTGTCCAAGACAAAGCAGTCTGTTTGCATTGTATCTATCAGGAGCAGAACAGCATGACAGGAACTCATGGTGGAGGGGTCTACATCACAAACTGGGGATTAGAGAGAAGAGAGACTGAGACCTCTTCATCCCATCAAAGAGAGAGCACCCAATGGCCTAAAAGCCTCCTAGACCTGCCTCTCAAGGGTTCCACTAGTTTCTAGGAGGACAGCCCAGGAAATGAAGCATTTCACACATGGACTTTTGAGGGTACACAACCATATTCAAAGCATGAAATCATGCTTGGAGGGTTCTTACTTCACTTATACAACAGTAGAATAACCCTAAAGATAGAAACCTAAAGAAATTTTTTTCTAAAAATAATCTCTTCCATTTCACTGTTTGATGTTAAGATCTTAAAAATAGAATAGAAACACAACAAAAACTTCAAAAATAAATATGAAATGATATATGGCTTTCATCTTATTTTTCTATTTTCATATTTCTTATGTACTTTTAAAAGTTGCACGCACTTTGCAAAGATTAATCCCTATTTTAGTTACTTCTCTTTTTGGTTTGTTTTATACACCTTAGAAGTTTTTCTATTTTTATATTTTTATAGTGGACCATTAATTTATGAGCTCATTTCTTTCCTGAGGGCTAGTTGTAACTCAGGTTGGTCAACCGAAGGCTTAAGCTCCTCTACACAGCTTTCAAATTCTCTTTCCTATGTGCAGGCAGATGTCAGTGTCCTTAGAGAGACACTGGCCCAGGACTTCTCCATTAACTCCACATAGGCCAAGATATTGCAACATTCCTTCCAAAACTTTTAAGGGTCAGATCTGGATCTGAGACCATCTGAAAGCAGAAGCAGCCTGCATTTGGGTCATAACCCAGACTTGGTTTATATGTTAAACTAAAATTCTGGTCATAATCCAAATTGTTCATTTATCACTCTGGATGGAACTTGAGAGTGAGCTGTATATGTTTTCAGTAGTCATATTAGAGCATACATACACACATGTACCTAACACATTTTTATTCTTCCTCTTCTTCTCCCCATTCTTCTTCCTTCCTCCCTATATTCTTTCCCTATTTTCAATATTATTTTTAGTCCATATTTGCAGCATGTAATGATTATATTCATCATGTATAATTGATAAACACAGGACAAATCTTGAACTTTTTATGTTCTCTTTTTCTCCTTTCTCTCTCCATCTTTCAGGCCATTTATAGGATTTAGTTTGCTGGATATCAAGATATTTTAAAAATAAAATGGCAAAATAGATAACAAAATTCCATAAGCAAATGTAAAGGTTTTCAACTTTCTTCTTAAGGATATATCGAAGCAAATTGTTGCAATTTCAAGGTTGGAGAACAGTTATAAAATATTTAATAATAAGTTCTCAAAGGAGTTTTTAAAATATTTCATCATCCATCATGTCATTTTTAGGACAGGAAAGGGTATCAGAACCATTTAGCTAAGGGTATAAAAGTT
The DNA here is from genome assembly GCA_004025085.1 of Thryonomys swinderianus. Classification (NCBI taxonomy): domain Eukaryota; kingdom Metazoa; phylum Chordata; class Mammalia; order Rodentia; family Thryonomyidae; genus Thryonomys; species Thryonomys swinderianus. The sequence goes on along the minus strand of PVIC010014441.1, from coordinate 22,387 downwards.
TAAACAAACAGTCCAGTTTTGTGTAGTGGTTAACATTACTCAACAATGTAAATACCTCTAATAGAATTATATAAATTAAATAAACATGAAATGTATATTGCTTAATTTAAAAATAAAATGATAAATTATACTATATGACTTGTATTTTATTATTAGTCATCAAAATACAAATAAACTGAGACCTATATCTCGACTGCCTCACACACATGACCAGCGAACATCTGTCCCATTACATTAACGGGGCCACAAGTACCTTGTTACTCAGACTAGCACAGGCTTTATTACATGCTTGTCAGTAACTTTTTCTTCCACCAAACTGACAAGTCTCACTGTGCGCGCACCCTCCAGATCTCTGTTCACGTCCTAGGTGTAGTGTGCCTGTAGCTACATTGAGGCCTTCAGCCCTAGTAGATCCACCATTACTTCTTTCTTGGAAGGCAAAATCTAGTCATTTTTATAATCTCTCCTAAAACAGACTGTGGCCACATGTTCTCAGATTTTCTCATCAGCAAAAGAAGACCCAGGAGGGAACGTTTCATGATGTGGTATTACAACAAACCTGAGCTTGCCAATGAGAGTACTGGGGATGTAGAGACCCGTGACCAAATGACTGTCTCACCTGCCCAGCCTGATGAGACAAGCATGGAAAGATATAAAAATGAGAAAACAGTGATGCAGAGCTAGGGGCAATAGAAACTCAGAAACACTTGTAGGAGCCTCTGTATCACGGGCATGAAATGTACTATGAATATGTCCCCAACACAGTCACTGGAGGTGGTTTGCCAGTTCATTAGCCATTTCATTTCCTTCAGATTACTGTCCAGCCTGCTGTGCTCTTCTGCGTCCTGGGTTTCATCTGTGTTTTCACTGTGGCTCATGTTCTGTCTTCTATACTCTGTCTTCTGGAACATTTTTCAACCTGCCTCACACACAGGCCATGTTGCTAATTGTGGAAAATTAAAGATGACAATAAGTTCTTTGCCATTCCTTCCATCAAGATCTATTTACTTTCTTCTTGAATTCATGCTGGTTCTTGGAACTGGATTATTTTAAAGAGTGTAACAGGAGAGATGTTGGTAAACATCAGGTCAAGGGGTTAGGAAATACACAGCTTCTGAATTTCCCTATTTGGAATAACCCTCCTTTGGACACTAACAGCCACCCAGAAAGTCTAATTGTTCTAAGGCATTCTATGAGCAGGGACTCCAAGCTAAGGCTATGAAGGTTAGAGTCACACAGCGGAGCAGCAAGGATCCAGAGCTGTGAGGGAAACTTTCTAGGACCCTGGGGGTTGCACAGGTATCTGATAAGTGCAGTCAAGGGAAGGGTCTTACTAGGCAGAACAATCACCCGGCCGAGCCTTGTCCTAATTCTTGACTCACAAAATTAGGAGCTCATTCTCAGAGCCAGCCCGAACTACAAAGTGAGACCCTGTCTCAAAAAAAAAAAAGATAGGAACTCATTAATGTAAATAAGTTTGAGGAATTCATTTCACAGAAGTATGTAACCAAAAATAAAAATGCTGAGCAATATCCTCAACTTTCCTCCTGCTAATAGAAAGTTTTAAATCCGGACACCTCTTTTTTTTACTTTTCATCCTAGGTGCTGAGATTATGATAATTTTATTAGTATACTTCCCTTACAAACTTAATCAACTTTCTAGGAATGAGACACAGCTACACTTCATAACCTCAGAACTATTTATTTGATGCTTTGAAAACTAACCTCTATACAAGGACTATAGACATCTTCATCAACGTTGTACATGGAAAACTCCAAGTAGGACTTTCGTCTAGTTTAAAAGATCTGTTAGATACCTATTGGAATCTAGTGGGACTTTTAAGGAGATCTTTAAATCATATCCATGGATTTATTTCTACCTTTAGCGCTATGTTCATTTTTTACTTGGGAAGATTTGTACCAACTAAATAATCTGGAGCTACTGAGTGGGCTCATTTATCAAACTTACTGCCTCTCTATTCCCTCTACATTCTGCTTACACATGGAATAGTTCCTTCCTTAGCTCATCACTTTCAGTACCTTATCATAGGGAGAGAAAGCAGATCAATTGACATATTACACATTCTACTTCAAAATCATCTTCCTGAAGTGGCTGAGGTAATTCAGCTATTTTCTCTCTCCCTGGTTACTGTAGGTGGCAAAAATGATGGTTCTGCACGTCCAAACACAGGATACCATCTTTCCAAACCACTATAATATTTATTTTTGTCAGTCTACATGAGTGTTCAGATGCTTTTTCCTTACTTTGTGAGCTCTACACTAGTCGTTATTCCTGCCTCACCCAACCTTCTCATCCCCAAACCAGTGCCATTGTTTCATGCTATGTTATAACAGGAACTGAATTCTAAGTGCTAGTTTCTGCATCAGCAGGGAGGCAGAGCCATTATGAGTATTAAACTAGTCGCCATTCATGATGAGAACAGACACTGAGGCTGTGAAGGTCTGGAGCAGGAGTTAGAGGGAGTCGCTTTACTGCAGTAGTCTGAACTATGCACACAGGTAGACAAAGCGAAGCAATGTGATACATCAAACTTATAAAGTCATGAATGGGAAAGCACAGGGGCGGGGGAGCTCATGGATACGTCTGCATTTCTTCATATCATCTGCCTGAGGAGTCCACAACCTGGGATCAGATCGCAGCATGGGACTTGCTTGTCCAGTGGAACTGGCACCTGGAGCACATCTGTCCCGGAGCATGAGTGACCCACGGGGTTCCCTTCACCTGTGTACAGCCAGATATGACTGAGCAGTCTGTGAAGGTTGTCACTGTGGCTCTCCTTAGTCCTTTGAAGCATGCCTTAGGTCCTTGTTTGGCCACTTTTAATCAACTCAAGGAAGGTGGAAAGTTTGTGGGCTGGAGTTAGGAGGAATCACGTGGAAAGCACAATCTGATGCATAATTGTAGGTTTCCACTTTTCATATTTAGGTTTCTTATCTACTTGCAATATGTTCTTGAGAATTTTGTGAGCTACTGAGTATTATCTGATAGGACTAGTTCCTTCTTTCAAACACAGTTGCTCTTCGAATCCAAATTTGGAATCCAGGATACCAGATCCCTGGGACAGGCTCAATACTGTCTCCAGTATGACAATGAGTATCTGAAATTGATGCAGAATGACAAAAGATAATGTGGTCTATCTTACCACAAGCAGAATGTTAAGGAACAAAATGAAAGGGAGAGACAAAGGAAAACAGCTTAAAGTTGCCTTTTGACATCTCTTGTAAATATTACACAAATCAGTGACTAGCTATAGGATAATATTATGTGATCTACATCCATCAATAAAATAGTAACCTTACCTAAACCCAAATTCTGAGTTTGAGAAATTAGTTGTTACCGTAAAATAAATTGTAGATATGCTTATGCTGCATTATTTAGTAAAATCACTAGATTATTTCCATTCATTTAGGATCTTGAGGTAATGTATTAAAACACTAAAGTCAGTAAAGCACAAACCAAATGAAAACAAAATATACCAGCCCAACACAAATCCATATATATATAAGTTCTTCCCTCTGAAAGCTGAACCAGTGCCTTTAGTGTAAGGATCTACACACATGTGCACTCGAGATTATTCTATCAGAATTTCACTTCTGTCAAAATTCACAGCATGTGATCCTGGGAATTAAAAAGCAAGTGAGAAAGAGTGAGTTGAACACAAATTTCAGTGTTTCCAAATCTTACATAGTTCCTATTCTTATTCCCTCTCTAAAACATACACTTAACCTATATGTGATACCTTATCTTTGTTGTGATTTTGCTTCCTAATATTGTAGAATCTCCCTAAAAGTGAATCTCCACTCTCTTAACTTCATGGTTGACTTTAGAAGGTGGTACAAGACCACTATATTCCAACTAATAGTTGAAAATATGTCCCTAGTCCCTGTTTGGAAAATTGTTTGAAATACTGAAACATATCTTAATCGTCTCCAAATACTTACAATTTTCCTGTTCCAAAACATATTTTACAGGGTTTATAGAGTTGTTTCATTTGTAATCTCTTTCTCTGCATTAATTTAATGTTTATTCTTGAATATTTGCTTGGGTCAATAAGATCAGATTCTAAATAAATAAACAACTCCAAGTTTATTTTCCAAACTAATATTTTCACACTTATCTTGGATATATACACTTCCTAAAGCTCTAAAGTAATTTTCACCAATTCATTATTCATGAGTAAATTGATAGCCCTGAAAAACTGTACTAATTTAATGCTCTAATTTCTCTCGCCACAATTTCCTTTTGTCAGTCTTCCATGTGATAGTTGTTTTTGGTAGAAGCATAATATTTTAAGTGATGAAAATGACTGAGTTTGACACATCCGGAATAATTTGGACATGAATAGGACTTAAGAAGGGAATATTTAGGTCTGAGGTCAGGCTCACCTCTTTTTAAAAAAGATACCAAAGTGAACACTGATTGCATATCATGAATATATTTATGTGGAAGACAGTGACTCACTCAGATTCAATGCAGTGAAATCCAGAAAAATGCTTGCCATTTATGTTGGCAGTGTGGAGCCACTGTGCCAGCAGATTTAGTTTTTAAGGTAATTATATTCTTTGACAGCCTCAGTAGGACAGAGTCTTGCCAGCCAAAACGTAATGCATTATTAAATATCTGCAGCGAGATCAATATGAAATATTAGTTGGAGTTGATTCATATTGTCCTCAGGAGGCTTGATTTTGGTATTTTTGATTTGATTAGACTTCATGGATGCTGGCTGTTACTTACTGTGTGGACCATTTTTGGAATCCTTGATTAAAGCAGTCAACCAAAGCACACAGCAGCAATTACATTAACATTTACCACGTTTTGATTATAATAGATTGTAATGCACCAAAATATCTTCATTATATTTATAGGCACATTTATACATATGACTCAAGTTCCAACTGTGTGGTGTGTGCTTGTGTGTGTGTGTGTGTTTGTGTGCGCATGCACGCGTGTGTGTGCATGTCTTTCATAAGTTAAATATTCAAATAAGAAAGACATGCAATTATTCATTGGACTTCTGGAATACAGCCCAAGCAGTTAATACCTCTGCATTTTGCTGACATACACTTTAGAAAAAAATAATCTAGAGAATAGCCAGAAAATTTTATTCCAGTTGTAAGGTAAACAACCGTTAAGTCTAAAGTCAGCATATCACACATGGGTAATTAGGTTTCAAAAACATAAAGGTCAAAATAATTAAATCACAATGCTTTAAGTGGCTGCACATATTTTTATTGTTGATTATATCTTAGTTATAATCAAGTAAATAGGAAAGCAACCAGTAAGCTTTTCTGGTAACATAATTTATCAGATACTTATTTTATTAGATTGGTTAGCTGTTGTAAAGTTTCCATTCATTAAAACAGAATTTTAGCTCTAGAGTAAATCTAAGATGAGCTTTAAAAGGTTGCTTGAGTAAATCCAAGATTTTTAAGGTTGTTCTTTCCACAATATCATTTAAATTTCCACAGCTAGATTTTGAGTTCTTGATATTTTTAGAGTGAAACAGTCATGTAAATTCTCAAGCCTTAAGAGAGGGCATAACTGTTATAATTCTAATGTTACTCTTACTGTGTCTGCTCCTCTATCATTATCCCATGCACAGGAACAACACACAAAGAATATTAGGAAAATTAATATATGGTCTTCTTTCATACCTATCCATGCAGTTGACAGTTTGTCTTTAAACTATCCTAAGTCTATTAAGGTTTTTCTCATTCCATGTCTACCCATGATACATTTTCTTAATACAGAGTTCATCAAAAACATGTATACACACTTCAGGAAAAGAAAATCTTGTATAAATATTTTACACTAAATTTATTACGAGATTAATGTGAGTTACTTTTGGCCTCTTCAATTAAAAGAGGTGCTCAGAGTGGTGACCATGAGCTTCCAGATATTTATTAGCATAGTGAACCGCTGGCTGGGTAGCTTTGGTCATAAGATCGCTGCACATGCATGTTCAATTTCTTCCCCAAGGGCCAGCAGGGTGGTAAGTTTTCTGGGTTATGCAACATCCTCTGTGCTTTTTCATACCATAGTAATACCACATGTTGAGAAATATCACTGTATTTTTCTCTTCCTGAAGTGTATATACATTTTTGGTGGATTTCATAGTCATTAGGCCAGTAGTATAATGATATGAATACTCAGTGAAGCCATGTATTCAGAAGCATTGGCAGGATGCATAGGATTGGAGTGGAAACAGGTTTATAGTCTAAAATGCAAACATAATCCTTAGACATGCTAAACTTGTTTGTTCAGTGAAATGTAGACAAGAAATTTTTTTTTTAATTTTCTGGTTCTTTCCAATCATCTCCCCACTCAGTCTCTTCTCAGCAAAGTGCTTTTATCACTCACTATACCTGTATATTTCTTTATTCATTATAATGAAACTGTCTGTAGTGATGTGATTTTAAAGACCATGCTAGAATACAGGCTTTATGAAAAGGAGATATTTTGTCTGTGGTTCTATTCTCAGGAATTTAAGCAGTATGTGGCTAACACTAGTCAAACACTCGACAGACAAGAGTGGAGAAAAGAATTATCTCCACTGATGTGCAGTAAGAGGCAGAATATTCCTGTTCCCTCCTATTCCCCACAAGACAGAATAAAGCAAACACAAAAAGCTCTGCTTCTTCCAGATGAATAGAAATTATCCTGGTTTCGCACCTTGATATTTTCAATGCAAATACATCTTTCCGTAAATGCTAGTAAAGTGCTGGACAGCTCTGATTTAGTGGTATCTCCAAAGCCTGCTGTTATCTTCCTTGAAGTATAAATAACCAGGGAAGGAAAACTGCAGGCCTTCTGGCACTTTGGGGTCACACTGGAACCATCTGACTTTCTCTGAAAAGAACAAATACTTTGCAATCAGAACCATAAACGAAGCAAATGTCTACTGTTCTAATTTGAATGGCATGTGAAGAATAAAATGCTTTTAAGAGAGGTACAATTAAGTATTCCACATCTTTATATTTTGAATATTTACCTGTCCAGGAGGGGAGGGTTTTTATCAGACCACTGAGAAGTCCAGGATAAACTGGATAGCAGGCACTCTGGGTTGTCATGCTGGCCCAGAGCTGGTATTTCACTTAAAAAAAAAAAATAGCACATTCCTTACTTTGGGGACAATTTGTACCTTCTGTCCTCTGGTGCAGATGAATCATTCTTTATGTGCATCTTTCCTATGAAATGCTTGTCCTTAAGAATTCAGGCTACTTGGGCAGTCTGCAAACCTAGCTCTCTTAAGAGTTATTATTTTTACTAGGCTAGGAATTTTCTCTGGGTAATTTTACTAGGCAAGAATTTTCTTTGAGTACTCCCAAAGTATTGAGAGTTACACTTTTTATAGCTTTCCATTTCCTGGGTAGATACAGAATACCTCCTGTTTATTCTTTTGTTCAACATTATTCTATTAGTCTAGTTTTTCTGGCACTATTTTGAAATGCTTGCAGCTGAGTAGCTAAAGAGACTATTACATCACAACTTTGGAGGCTGAAAGTCCAAACAATAGCTTTGTTGAGAGCTTCCTGGCTGCTTCATCCCATGACAGAGAGCACAGCCATGATAGGGCTATGTTTGATGGAGGGATTGCATAGAGAAACGGGAAGCCACGAAAAGACTGGTGCATGGGGAATCTGTTTTAACAGAAGACTAAAGGCGTATCACCTTGGACCCAAAAACCTCTGGTAGGCCCCCTCCATTAAAGGATCCACCACATGTCAAGAGTGCCACATTGGGGAAACAGCCTCCAGTTTGTGATTGTTGGGTGCCAAGCCAGACATAGACCACATCATTCTGCTCCTGGTTTCCAAGGTTCATGTTCATCTCAGCGAAAAATTCATTCCAAGTAGTTCCCAAATCCATCTTATCAGCACCAAGTTCTCTTTCACAGAATTCACCTGGCAAATGACAAGGGCATGAAAATCAATCACTTTGACATTGAGAAGGGAAAAATTGAGTTCATGAAGTTTTTTTTTTTTTTAGGTTCTTTGGATTAAAATGATATTCACAACCATATCTATCTCACAGATTGACCACAGTTTGTTCTTAACTTATAATGCAGGACAAAATATTACATATATTCCAAGATGTCAAAAGAAATACATGATGTGAAAACCAAGACAAATAAACTAGGGGCCAGGGATATAGCTCAAGTGGTACCATGCCTATTTTGAACCACAAGGGTCTGAGTTTGATCCCAAGTACTGTAATAATAAAAAATAAACTGTGTGTGGTGACACACCTGCTTTTAAAACTTCTCTGCATATTCTAACGATATAAGGAAAAAAGTTTTCTTTTCCCAAGTGTTAGTGTAATGAGAAGACTGTGATATGCACTACATGAAAAGCAAATTTAGTGACCAAAGGTGACCTCAGGTCCCTTGGTGTATGGGTATCACTGTTCAAAGGGATGAGTGCGATTATATGACGTCACACTTTGGCATATTGGTGGCATACTCATGACGTCACACTTTGCTATGTTGGTGGCCTACTCATGACGTCACACTTTGTTATGTTGATGACATAATCCTGCATGCCACTCACTCTTTCTTTCATCATTTGGTCAAAGACTTCAATACTATAATTCATTAAACATCTGCACACGAGATGCATGAAGAAGGGCACAGTCTACTGAGATGGTCTTCTGAGAAACATATGTGATTAGCTTTAAAATAGCTTTAAAATAGCTAATACAGAAACAAAACAGCAATACAGAAAATGTAACAGATAATTCCATTTGGGGTACTAAGATGGCACTTGGGGCCAGCACTTCAAATACCAACTCTTGCTGAAACACAAAGATTAAAAGCTAATTTCTGATAACAGAGAAATGACTAAGGGCTATATGTCCATTTTTATTGACTAGTGTGTCTGCAACAACTTGGCAGTACAGTGAGTGAAAAGAAGGTCTGTGTCACATACCGGTCATTATCTAGAGTTACATAATTTCATTTACGAAAATGGAATGAGGAAAAGAGGTAACAAGCCACAGATTTATTGCAGTGAGAACTGAAGGGGCTGCCTTCAGAGGGAACGTCAGTGAGTGAAAGATGCTTTTGTGCTTCATCCTAAAACAATTACCCTGTTCAAGATGCTGTTCTGGGCAATGGAAGAGGGCTGAGCAGGACAGATAGAGCCCTGCTCTCCTAGAGCTCGCATTTGCAATAAGGGAGAATGGATATTGAACCAGCAAATATATAATCAGACAGAATCAAGGTTTTATCGATTCAACAGAGAAATGACAAGAATTTAGATACAAGATTGGACAACTGAAATAATTTTAAAGTAAAACTGACAGGGTTTGTACCAAATTGGATTGGTACTTAAAATTTAAATACAGACATCATGTACAGTATGTTTAATTTTGTTTTTACACAGACACAAATAAATATAGACTTTTTTGGAGACATGGTCTGGCTGCAGGCTGGCCTTGAACTAACTACATGGCCCAAGCTGTCATCAAACTTGCCACCCTCCTAGCTCAGTCTCACAAATGCTAAGATGACAGGCATGTGCCTCAGTGCCCATCTTCACAGACATAAACCCATGAACCTATTCGAAAGCTTAATTTTGTTTTATTTAGACAATTATGTCATTTCTATCGTTCCCTCCCAACTTGCAGTCCCTCCCACCCCCACAATGCCTTCAAAGTTCAGGCCACCACTACACTTGTCTGAACACATTTGATATACTATTCAAGTAAAGAAGCCTGATCTTTGTATTCCTAATGAAGACAGATTGGAGAATGTTATTTAGTACGGGAAGTCCTGTGGAAAATGTAAGGTCCTTCGTTTTGAATATTCACAGCATGGTCAAATTCACAAAATTAGCATTAATTTCTTGCTGATTTCTAAGCAATGCAAAAATATTTCCGCTGGCAAAATGAACAAAGGGAATAGGTAATAATCAGCACAGTACTAGTGTGCCAACTCAGATCTTTCCTTTCCCTTACTTTTTCATCTTACTATATTGCTCTCCTATTTTCTTCCATTCCATCTTCTCAGTGTATCTTTTTTTTTTTTTTTTTGAGACAGGGTCTCACTTTGTAGTTCAGGCTGGCCCTAAGCTCTCTATGTAGCTCAGGTAAGCCTCAAACTCAGCAGTCCTCCTGTCTCTGCCTCCTGAGTGCTGGGATTACAGGCGTGAGCCACCACACCCGGCACTTCTTCACTATTTTTGAACATATGTTTGTGGAATTAATACTTGTAAGCTAATCTGGATGCTTAAAGAAAGTCAACCTAAAAACTCATAATAAATGATCAACAATAAACAAATTCACAAGTGGAAGAGAGAGAGAGAGAGAGAGAGAGAGAGAGAGAGAGAGAGAGAGAGAGAGAGAGAGATTCTGTCTTTCTAAGACATTTTCTTAGCTCTACTCTGTTAAATTGGCTACTGCAGGTTTCCAACAATCAATCTGGCAATTAGCTTGGGCTATCTAGTTAGCTGTCAGCACTTGTAAACAAACATCCTGATCCAAGTTGTAACTCGATTCATAGTGTTCCATTCATTACGTACTTTCATTTCAAGGAGCTTTTCAAGGACTATTCTCTGTGATACCTCATCCCATGATGATGGGACTGACTACTTTAGCACCGCTCTCAGCCAGATGAATGTTTTCCTCACATCAATGTCTTGGATATCATTTATTTTTTCTCCCTTCTAAATCTCAGATAAAATTTTGGAAAAGAGAAACAGAAATATATTACACTTCGGATGCGTGGGCATCCACAATGATCAATTTCACTTGTACTGCGTGTATTTCCCTTTTAAAAATAAAAAATGAAAGGAGAGGAAAATACACTTGAAAAGTGAACAAAATGGGGATTTAATCTTTGAATCCTTTTTGACTCCTCAGTTGGAATTGGGCTAATTTCTAAACATCTCTGTGTCTCAGTTTTCGCCAGAATAAAGTGACAATTAAATGAGCCAAGATGCGGTATAAAATGTATAATAATGCCTAAAATACAATATGCTCACAGAGTAAGTTATGGGCTATATAACTCCAGATATAAGTAGCAGACATAAAGTGATGAATTGTGCATTTTCTCATTAGATTGTGTAGTTGTAAGATTTGTCTCTTTTAGTATGAATTTTTATGTCTCCTTACAAAAATAAATGATGATGATGAATAAATTAAGTTTTCTAAAGCATTTTATATTGCATAAATTGCTGTATTTTATATATGTATATATATATATGAAACTGTTGCACTGCACTCCAGAAAGTATGTACAATTCTAATTGTCAATTAAAATACTATTAATTAAAAAGATTCATTTCATTTTAATATTTTCCCCAAACTTGTGAAAATTGCAACTATCAAGTCAGATATGTTTAGACTAAACTGAAATGCTCCCACTCATCTCTTGGATGTCTCTTTGGGTAGACTTTTTAGGAGACTTTCTGTAGCATTTCATGCTGACCACCAGTAATGAGATGGTGAGCTGCATCTCTGAAGTAGGGTTTTTGGCATTCCTGGAATGCAAGCTCTGGGTCTGTTTCTGTCTAACACCTGCGATTCCCTAATATGGCTTGTCAACTACTTTGTGGTTTTTCTTATACATCATGTGTCTCACCTGACTCCAAGACATCCTCACATACTATCCTCCTTTTTTCCACTGACTTATATTCTCTGTTTGTTGGCCCAACTGAGTTTCATTAAGGATGATTTTTGTAGAAATAAACCCTTACTATATCTACTGGGAATGAGCAGAGGTCAAAGTTCATGGCCAGGAGTAAGGTCCTGAGTGCCTGTGATCCCTGAGCAAGTCTCAGCTACTATCTCAAAAAAAAGAAAAAAATGGAGTTAGAGAGACTGCAAGGAGTTTACAGGACCAGGAAAAGTCTGAACTCTCATCACTCTAGGAGGCAGAGGAGAAAACTAGAATTGAAGATTATCACTCCCAAGAGTTAGCCTGTCCACTTAGTTCAGCAAATCTCCAAGAAGCAAGGCCTGGGGGCCACTAGAGATGGAACACAGAATCTGGAAACCCTATTACCCACTGTGGGGGACTCCATGGATCCTTTTCCCATAAGTACAGAAGGGGCGGGTAAGGACAGTGAACTTGTTTGACTGGAATTTCCCTTTGCAAGGGAAAGGTTAGACAAATGGATTATACCACTTTTCTTTGCAACATATATAGAAATGACAAAAAGCATCATCCTACAACAAAAGGCAAACTGAAATAGCAACCTTTCAGTAAAACTACTACAGAGTAAATAGGCCACATACAAGAAAAGAGAAATTATCATCAGTGACAAGCTCAAATCCCAGAAAATATCAATTCTGGTAGGACAGGTAACATCAGGCCCATTAATGAAAATATCATGATTTATATAGCATACTTTTACCATAATGTGTTTTTGATATTTATTCTAGAATTGAGAGAAAAATAAACCCCATCTAAGTGATCTCTAATCAGTTCTTACCCTGAAATTTCTATATTCTGACCTAAATTTTCAGACTTCCGACATAAAAGCCAAATTATGCTAATTACAATATATTTATATAAAATATACCCTCTGAAAGCTTATTTATATGATACTTATCTAGATATTGATGAAAAATCTGGCTTGTTTCAAGCATCATATAATAGACTTTGTTAACTATTGATAATTGTGAATGATAGAATTTGACCTATTTTTCTTTTGAGGATGCATTATTTTTATTGAGTGTTTCTCAACATTTACTGAAAGGACAATTATACATAGGCACAGGGAAGGAGCAGATATATGTTAGCCCACAAAAAGACATAGTGTTCTGCCCGTAGAAATCAAGGTGGTACTCAGAAAATGGCTTTTGTCACAGGGAGCTTGGGATGCACTATATGAGCCAAAGAAATAGTCTGAGACCATTTAATCAACCATGCTAAACCCTATGCATTGTGGACAACTTCGTGTGTAGAAACCGCATACATGCAAGTGAGTGGTATATGGTGTGTTGAAATGCATTTGGACCACCAATCATATCAGACACCTGAGTCCTGGAAGCAAATGCTAGTGAGAAAAGGCACTGCCTCCATCTTCACTAGAGCCAATTCACGGAAGTAGAAAACACTCTCACCTCAAGTTGTTCATGTTCAGTTTAAGAGTTGAATCCTAAATGATTAGGACATAACTCTTCACTTTTGACTTTTGTAGGTTTGAAGATATGGGCCATATCTTTTGCTAAGTGTCAATCTATATGGCATGGAGAGTACTACTGAGAGTACTATTAGGCATAGGTAGTTAGTTGATGATGAAACTATTCTTTCTGTAGGTAGGACCTAATACAAGGGGTCAGACATTTCACCACGGGAATTAACAAGACAAATTCCCTAAAGGGAATCATAGCACTGGGAACCGAGGGAGACTGGGGCTGAGGATCACCAGCAAGCACTGTTCAGACTGATGAGTTTCATCAGAAGATGTTGGGAAGACAGTGCACATGTGTTCTTAGTAGGCTAAAGTCTAGAGCAAGCAGTTACTCCCGCATCGCAGTTCTCGCCTAATTTATTTCAAGCAAACAAATGAGGAGACATTATATTCAAATAACCGTTGCTGCAATAGAAGAACATATAATCTGGTTTTGTAAAGGAAATATTCACAAATATACTAACAGATATTCAAATAAATAATAACTAAAAGAAAAATACTCTGTTTTTTCAAAACTCAGCACTTAATATTTTCCACCCTATTTATAGCAGATGAAGGTTTCATAAATCACAGAGGAAATAAAATTAAATTCATGAAAGTAATTAGAATTTTATTCACTTCCTGATACAGAAAAGCCTACGAGCTTTTTAACATTTTTAAAATTCTGGTAGAATCTATACAAATGTAAATTTTATCCTATTAACCATTTTTCAATTATCATTTTAATTATAAATATTTATAGGGTACAGTATAATAATTCACTATGTGTATATAGCATATATTTGTCACACGAGGATATTTAACACTTCCATATTCTCAAACATGGCTTTGTAAGCTCCTTGACATAAAACACAGTGGTACCTTTGTTCACAAACATTTCTGTTTGCAAACAATTTGGTTCTCAAACAAAAGTGATTAACAAAAAATTCTCTTCCATTCAAAGACTCTACATTGCATGACAAACATGACCACAGCATCTTCTCCATTTAAACAGAGACACAGGCCTGTTCCCTAAAATCATAAAACAAACTGAATTAGGGAATCGAGGTAATACTGTAATTATTCATATTTATGAATACACTGTGATGTTTCAACACATGCATACAAAGTGTACTGATCAAATTGGAGTTGTTAACATTTCCATCTCAAAAGTATTTTGTGTTTGAAACTCTTGAAATTCTCTCCTCAACTTATGCATAATATACATAATAGGCTATAGTGACCTTCAGTCCCTACCATTCTGCAGATAATAGAATCCTATCTCTCTCAGGCTGTGGTGGATACACGTGCTCTTTCCCCACATTTTCATTTTCCCTACTAAACTAATGAGTCTTAAACAAACATTGTTTACATTCTGATTGAATTTCTAAAAAACACCCATATGTGAGAATATATATATAGTGCTTGTCTTTCTGGATTTGACTTATCTTATTTAACATACTGTCCTTCGGTTCCATTTTGCAGCAAATATAGTATATTATTCCACTTATGACTGAATAATATCCTACTATGTATGTATACCACATTTTCCTCTTCTTGACATATACTAGTTAAACATCATTGTGGATACATTATAGTAATTGTATACATGCAGGCTGTGTGCAATAAGGGTTTCTATCTCTTCACACATGAACTGTTTTATGTGTTGGGAAATTTGTATTTCTCTTTCCACTCATTTTGAAATATGCAGTGCATTATTATTATTTTTTTTTTTTTGAGACAGGGTCTCACTTTGTAGTTCAGGCTGGCTCTGAGTTCACTATGTAGCCCGGCAAGCCTGGAGCTCAGCAGTCCTCCTGTCTCTGCCTCCCGAGTGTTGGGATTACAGGTGTGAGCCACCATGCCTGGCTGCAATGCATTATTTTAAACAACGTTTGCCGCACTGTGACACAAAGAGCTTGAACTAATTTTTCCTTCATCATTGTGTTTTTCTGCCCTTTCAGAACTTCTTTCCTCACTCCCTTTGCCCCTTCTCCATCACTGTTCTTTGAAACTGATTTTATTCTTAATTTTCTCTACCCATTCATCTGCTGATGGCCATCTACATTTATTTCATATCTTATTGCATTGGGAATGCCCAATCATTACATGGCGTGTCAGCTTATGATGACTAAAACTCCCGGGACCCAAGGTCTCCATGGTCCTTGCTGATGGTAGCTTGCTGGTGTCTCCAGGTCACCTTCTCCCCTGGAAGGAGAAGTCCACCCACTAAGTGGGGATCCAGGGTTGCAGCTGGCAGGAAACTTAGATCTTCTGTAGATGCTGCTGTCCCAGATTTCAGCTTTATAATGTTCCAGTCAGTCTCTCCTTGGCTGAGAGGCAGGGATGGTTCATGGTCAGTCATCTCAGAGCACAGCTGGCCACCTATTACTTTGGTTCTTCATGGAGAAGGAAGTGAGCATGCATCATTTCCTTATGACCATCAAGGAATCACATATTTGCTATTTCAAGTTACACTTTAGTGCATTAGCAGTTATGTCAGCTTAGTATATTTACAGTGGTTAGCAATCAATGCCACTATTAATCTCTAAACTTTTTTTTCCTTCTGCAAAATAGAAACTCTGTGCCTAATGTTTCTTCCAAAACTCATTATTTTCCTTCTTTACTATTTCAGTAGAAGAAGAGCTTTTGCACCTAAGCCAGTAATTATCAATTCTGTTGGCTTCATATATTTTTACCTAACGCAAGACATTTCTCTTGCAAGGGTTCTTTACTTCTCCTCTATTCTTTCTTAATTTTTGGTCTCTGTCCTCACTCACTGCATTAGGTGTCCCCGCCGGCAGCGTCACTTCTCTCCACGTGCTGCCTGGAGTCTTGGAAAATGTTTTTCTCATCCCAACAGTTAGCTTCCTCGCTGCTGCCGCCACCACCACCAGAATCTCCAGCTGAATGAGCATGTTCAGCCAGAAGTGCTAGTGAGGAATTAACATGATAGAAGGCTCTCTTTTTTCCATCCCATTTTCTCACTCTGTGTGTGTGTGTGTGTGTGTGTGTGTGTGTTTTCTCAGCAAGGCATCAACAAAGTCTGGTGTCCTCCTTAGAAATACTACTAACCTACTACTAAACACCATATTTTTCCTTTGGTATGAGAATCTATAGATGTAAATGAGTTCTAGAAGTCATGACGGATTTTGTGAAACAGGAAATATTCAAAGAGAATCTGGTAGGGAAAAGGAATAAGTGGAAAGAGTAAATATGATTTGAAAAGTAAAAGAAAGCACATGTATATAGGGGGTGGGGAATTGTAGAAAGGGTAGGGATATGGGTAAAAATGAGAATTAACTCATGTCATATACTGGCACAGACTCCCCAATGTTGAGTGTGATTGTGAGCTATATGTAAAATGTATCAATAAAGAATTCAATTTTTAAAAAAAATACTAATAATCTTACCTCTACTTAACTTGAAGCTTTTTCTCTCCCACATTTGTATGTAGCCCCCTTTCTCACCTATAATAAAGTTCCTTAAAAATTCTTCAGTCTTTCTAGACTTTTTTCTCAACTCCAACTTGAATCGCTTATTCTTATCAGACATCTCCCTATTCCCTACAAAACAATTTTTATTGAAGACAACATCACCAGTTTTGACACATCTCATGGCAACCTCTTACTTTTCTTACTTCACTTTCTGGGTGCCCCAATCAGCCAGATCTCATGCTACACACATTTCTTTTTTATGCTTCAGAGACACCACACTATTCTAGTTTTCCTGTACAGAGTACATAGTCCACCTGTTGGCTACTTCTTCCATGTATGAACGCTTATTCCTTCTTTCCAAGTAATCTTTTCTATTAGTACATGTTTGCAGTGCAGAGTCTTTACCTTCCATATGAGGAGTTGATGTGTTTGCATGAATCACTTTCATTTCTTTTTCATCTTTTTTCCCTGTTCCCCCTTTCCTCTCCATCCATTTCTTGGTCCTCTTGCTTTTCTTAAATTCCCTAATCTAACTCTTTCCTTCAGTAATATTATTCCCTTTCTGATCTCTGTGCTGCTACATCCCACATCTTGGCATCCAGTACTCATCACTTTTCCTTGGATTTCTATGGCATAGCCAAATGGTCTCTGGGTAATGCTGCCTTGATAGCACCTTACACTTATTAAATTTTAAAAAGACAATGATTCATCACCTATCTCCCAATTACTGTTGCTTAGTTTCTTTCATTTCAATTTATAGCACCATTAGTTACCCAGTTGCATAGGCCATAAAATAGGGCTCACTGGAGAATCTTTTCTTGCCCTTAGTCTCACATTCAATTCATCAACAGACACATAACACCTTCAAAATTGTTTTTAAAACATGAAATTTTCCTAAATTACCACTGTAAAACCCTCACTAGTTATTATCATCTCTTTTATCCGGACTGTCTAGTCTTTGTGCTTTTAGTCTATCTTCTACAGTACATTCTCCCAGAATCAGTGAGTCTCAACAGGTCCAAACACAAATCAGACAAGATACTTACTGTCTCACATGGACCAATGGCTTTTCTTTGCTTTGAAAATAAAGTCAAAACCCCTATCTGTTTCTAGAAGTCTCTATCTGTTCATAACCCTCCCTAACATCTGCTGGTTCTTTCATAGAAGTCATACTCCGCCCAGTCATGTCTTGTCATGCTGACCTGTTTTCTGCATCTTCAATATGCTGGGCCAGTTCCCTTCTTGGGGCTTTAGCTTGGCTCAAAATGTTGGTTTTGTTCACTTGTTTTGTTTGTATCTTATACAGTTGATTCCTTTGCTACCTCTTAACTTATAAAATTTTCATTTTAGTCATGTCTCTTTCATCAATCCTTTGCTTCCTTCAAATGTAGTCTATCAAATTACAAAAACTTTTCTTCTAAAAGTCCCAATGGGGAGCCAATGTATTTACTGGCACTAAAACAGCATGCAAGAAATAGTAGAAAGGAAACAAGGAAAATCATAATTTTAAAGTTGTACTTTTAAGAAGTACCATTCCAGGACACAAAAGTTGCTCAACTTTTTAACTTTCAGAAAAATTGATTCCAAAATATTTTCCTCATAAGCCTATATATTCAAGTGTATGTTTTCCATCTGTAACTATTACAATTTCCACCATCTTCCATCCTCAAAACCTGACAATATTATTTGGTGAAGGATTTCAATTTCAAACACATGCTGATAGTTTCCATTCTAACAGACTCTGGCAAGCAGGGAACCTGGTAGGCAATAGGAATACACGTTTTAGATCGTCCATCTTGAAGGTACACCAAAACCACGGGGACAAACCCAGGTCCAGAAAATTACGTGCCTCTCTATGGGGACTCACATTCTATTCTCCCTGGGTAATTTTAAAATTATGTCTCATAAAACTTTTACTCCCCTCACTGAAATATTTCCTCTTTTCTGATAGGCATCAACAATCCTACAACCTTATGATTGGAGTTTTTCTTGTCTACTTTGGGAAACTTCTCCACATCTTGTTGGGTGATAATATGAGATTCATAAATCCATTTAAATACTAGATTTTAATATTGTTGTGCCTAATAGGTATATATTCAGATTTTCCTTATACAACTGTCCTCTTCATCACAAAGTTACAACCTTCTTGGAAATTTTCTTTTTAGGATTTTTTAAAATTAAATTTTTTATTGGTACAATTTATATATATCTCACAATCACATACAACATTGGGGAATTTGTAACCAGTATATGACACAAGTTAATTCTCATTTTGATCCATATCCCTACCCACCCACACCTCCCCAACCCCTTTATACATGCTCTTTTATTTTCTTTCTGTATCACATTTATTCCTTCCCCTCATTACATTCCCATACCAAATTTCCTATGAAAATTTCCCACTCTATAAAAGCTGTCATACTTTCTAGAGCTCATTTGCTTCTACAGGTGTTCATGTCAAAGAGAAGATCCAAAAATTGTCTATCTGTGATCTATTGATTTCACTTATTAGTATATCCTCTAGGTGTCTCCATTTGCACCTAAATGGCTCAATCTTGTCCTTCTTTATGGCAGAGTAATACACCATTTTATTAAAAAAAACCCCACATCTTCTTTATCCACTCTCCAGTTGATGGGCATTTGGGTTGTTTCCAAGATTGAGCTATCACGAACCGAGCTACTATGAACAAGGGTGTACATCTGTCTTTCCAATGTGATTTTTAAAATTCTTTTGGGTATATTCCTAGCAGGGGGATAGTAGGGTCAAATGGGACCCCTAGTCCTAGTTTTCTGAGAAATCTCCACACGGATCTCCACAATGGTTGCACAAGTCTGCAATCCCACCAACAGTGGAGAAGGGTTCCTTATTCCCCACAGCCACACCAGCATTTATTGTTGGATGATTTTGTGATAGCAGTATTATTGTGGAGTGAGATGAAATCTCAGTGTTGTTTTCATTTACATCTCTCGAATTACCAGCGATGTTGAACATTTCTTCATATGCTTCTTGGCTGCTTTGACTTCTGCCTCTGAGAAGTGTCTGTTCATTTCAGATGCCCATTTTTGAATTGGGTCTTTCAACTTGGGGAGGCTGATTGGATTGAGTTCTTTATATATTGTAGATAATAGCCTTTTGTCTGATAAACAGCTAGTACAGATTTTTCCCATGTTTTTGGTTGTCTTTTAGCAGTGCCAGCGACTTCTTTTGCTGTGCAGAAGCTTTTCAGTAGGATGAGATCCGCTTTGTTGATTCTTTCTGCTAGTTCTTGTGCTAGGGAGGTTTTATTCATAATGTCTCTGCCTAAGCCAGTGTCTCCAAGAGTTTTACCTAACCTGTTTTCCAGCAGGCTTATTGTTTCTGTTTTAATGTTTAAGTCTTGCATCCATTATGAATTTAGTTTTGCGCATGGTGAAAGAGATAAGTCTAGCTTTAGCTTTTGGCAGGTTAAAGCCCAGTTTTTCCAGCAACATTTGTTAAAGAGGCTGGCTTGCTTCCATTGGGGATGTTTGGCTCCTTTGTCAAAGATAAGGTGGCTTAATGTATCTGGAGTTGTTTCTGGGTCTTCTAATCTATTCCACTGGTCCACAGGTCTGTTACTTTGCCAGTACCATGCAGTTTTTATCACAGTGGCTTTATAGTAGAGTTTTAAATTGTGGATTGTAATACCCCATGCCATGTCATGGTTGCTTAGAATTGCTTTTGTTATTCTAGGTTTCTTGTGTTTCCAGATGAATTTTTGTATTATTTTCTCTAGTTCTGTGAAGTATACCATTGGAATTTCAATTGGAATTGCAGTAGTTGTGGGAGTATAGCCATTTTGATGATGTTGGTTCTCCCTACCCAGGAACAAGGGATATCTTTCCAATTTCTGGTTTCCTTTTCTATCTCAGTTTTCAGAGTCCTATAGTTTTCAGAGTAGAGGTCTTTCACTTCCTTTGTTAGGTTTATTCCTACATATTTCATTTTTCTGGGTGCTATTGTGAAAGGGATTGACTCCCCTATTTCCCTTTAGTGAGTCTGTTTGTGTAGACAAGAGCTGGTGATTTTTGAGCGTTGACCCTGTATCCAGGAACACTAGTTAATTTGGTAATTAAGTGTAGCAGTCTTTTGGTTGAGTTTTTAGGATCCTCTAGATAGAATGTCATATCATCAGAAAATAATGACAGTTTAACTTCTTCCTTTCCTATCTTTATTCCTTTTATATCTTTGTTAGGCCTGATTGCTATGGCTAATGTTTCCAGTACTATATTGAACAAGAGTGGTGACAGCGGGCATCCTTATCTCATTCCTGACCTTAGTGTAAAAGGTTTCAGTTTTTGCCCATTGAGTATGATGCTGGCTGTTGGTTTCTCATAAATAGCTTGTATTACATTGAGATAAAGTCCATTGATTCCAATTCTCTGCAGGGTTTTGATCATAAATGGGTATTGGATTTTGTCAAATGCTTTTTTTGAATCTATTGAGATAATCATATGGTTTTTGCCCTTGAGTCTGTTAACATAGTATATTACATTGATTGATTTACACATGTTGAACCAGCCTTGCATCCCTGGGATGAATCTGACTTGATCAGGGTGTATGATTTTTTTGATAACTCTCTATATTCTCTTTGCCAGTATTTTACTGAGAATTTTTCCATCAATATTCATTAGAGAGATTGGCCTATAGACTTTTTTTTGGTGGGATCTTTCCCTGCCTTTGGAATCAAGGTGATGGTTGCTTCAAGGAATGATTTGGGGACTACTGCTTCCTTTTTTATTTCATTAAAGATATTGAGAAGTACTGGTATTAACTCTTTTTTACAACTTTTGTAGAATTCAGCAGTGAAGCCATCAGGACCAGGGCTTTACTTTGTTGGTAGGTTTTTTTTTTTATTACATTTTCAATTTCCCAGTTTGATATCAGGTTGTTTAACATTTTTATATCGTTTTCATTGAGCTTTGGAAGTTCATAGGTGTTAAGGCATCTATCCATTTTGTATAAATTTTCCGTCTTCTTGGAGTACAGATTTTCAAAGTACGTGTTTATGATCATTTGGAATTCCTCTGGGTCTGTGCTGATTTCCCCATTTTCCTTCCTTATGGCATGGATTTGAGCCTTTTCCTTCCTTTGTTTGATAAGAATGGCTAAGTGTGTGTCGATCTTATTTATCCTTTCAAAGAACCAACTCTTTGATTCATTGATTCTTTGTACTGTTCTCTTTGTCTCCATTGCATTAATTTCTGCTCTGATCCTTATAATTTCCTCTCTAGTATGTCCTTTGGGCATGTTTTGCTCCTCTTTTTCTAATTGTCTGAGGTTCATCATTAGATTGTTTATTTCAGTTTGCTCTATTTTCCGAGTGTAGGCATCCACTGATATGAATTTCCCTTGCAGAACTGCTTTCATTGTGTCCCATAAATTCCTGTATGTTGTGCTGGGGTTGTTGTTCAGTTGTAGAAACTGTTTAATTTCTTCTTTAATTTCTTTTGTGGCCCATTGTTTGGTCAACAGAGTGTTGTTCAATTTCCATGTGTTTGTGAGGATCTTGGAATTTCTTCTGCTATTCAGCTCCAGTTTCAAGGCACTATGGTCTGATAGTATGCAGGGGATAACTGCAATTCCTTTGCATCTACTTAAGCTTGTTCTATGGACTAGAATGTGATCTATTTTGGACAATAATCCATGAGCAGCTGAGAAGAAGGTATATTCTCGCTTTGGAGGGTGAAAGATTCTGTAGGCATCTAATAAGTCTATTTGCTCCAAAGTTTGATTTAGCTCAAGTATTTCCTTATTGATTCTTTGTCCAGTTGATCTGTCAATTTGTGACA
>PVIC010014440.1:0-36591 GCA_004025085.1 Thryonomys swinderianus | reverse complement strand
TCACCAAATCTATTAACTTCCAGTGCATGAAAATTGGCAAAGTTTTGTAAAAAACTACATAGAAGTAAAGGTACTCCTTAAAATACACTGTTTGTTAACATAAAGAAAAAGGGGGAGAAAGAACACACATTCAACTAAATAAATTTCAGTAATTTTTTTTTTTTTTTTTTTTTTTTTTAGTTTTTGAGACAGGGTCTCTCTTTCTAGTTCAGGCTGACCCTGAGCTTACCATGTAGTCCAGGAAGCCTCAAACTCAGCAATCCTCCTGCCTCTGCCTCCGGAGTGCTGGGATTACAGCCATGAGCCACCATGCTTGGCAACTTCAGTACATTTTAGAATGCATAAATAATTTGATTTTACAGGAGGCATGGTAATAATAATTTTCTTATAAGGGCTTACAAAATATTCAGAAGAAAAAGAGTGTTAGCAATAGACAAACATGAATAAAAGGTGAATGGAAATGCTCTGTATTGTCTTTGCAACTTTTCAAGTAAAACTAAAATTATTCAAATTAAAAATTTACTAGAAGCCATATTCAATAGCCATATCAAAACAAATTTTTCTTATCTTCTTTCTGACTGTGTGGAACTTTTTTTTTTTTTTTTTTTTTGAGACAGGGTCTTGCTTTGTAGTTCAGCCTGGCCCTGAGCTCATTATGTAGCCCAGGCAAGCCTCGAACTCAGCAATCCTCCTGTCTCTGCCTCCCAAGTGCTGGGATTACAGGTGTGAACCACTAACCCTGGCACTGTGGTATGTGGTATTGATTGCTGGTGGGCGTGAGTCACCACGCTCAGCACTGTATGTGATTACCGGGGATCGAACTCAAGACCTTCTGCTTGCGAGGCAGGCACCAGAACCACTGAGCTAACCCTCTGGCCCCTATGTAGAACATTTTTATTACACAGAACTTGAAAAAGGTACAGTAATGATAAAAAGTTAAAAACCACAGGAACCGTAACAGCCTGAGTTAATCATTGTTACTACCTCAGTTAATTTTTTATATATCACCTTTTAAATGTACTAGCTTCTCCTGCAATGTTATTATAGACACATGACCAATTGCTCTAAATACTAATACAAAACAACTAATATTTTTGCCTTTTTTCTCTGAAAGGATTGTTAATAGAATTATTCAAGATGGTTTGAAATATATACTCTGTTAAGAGTCTTCTTGGTTATTATTTTAGCCTATTTAATTATTTTCATACCTATTTGTTTACACAGCCATGATTTAAAGACGCCTTGCTTAGCAAGCCAACCTACCAGGAAATTTTAGCACCACCACTATGGTTTAGACAGTTCTGAGCTAAAAGTACTGTTAGGACGTGGGGCATGGTTGGAGGTGGGTCATTTGAGATGTGACCTGGAAGAACGTATCCCCCTCCATTCTCTCTCTCTCCTTCCCGGTCACCATGACATGAGTAACTTTCTTCTGCCCAGGCCCTTGTTGGTCATTTCTTCCTTGGAGCTGGCCAATCTCCACAAACACTGAAATCATGAGAAAACTCTAAGGCAAAGAACCCACAACAACTTGCTTCCAGGATTGGCCAAATGAGGCAACATGTCGCAAAACTATGAACAACTGCAAAGCCTGATCAGTGGCCTCATGTTTGTTAGTTACTTGATGTTTAATATGCCTTTTCAAGCTTCCAGCAGTAACTCTCAGGGTCAATTAGTTTACAGGTAATAAAATGGGAGGACGATGGAACAAAGACTTGGTCCAGGACACACACAACTGAAGGATCAAACAAAATACTCTAAAAAGCAGGCCATTTTTTCACCAGAGTTCATAGTTTCTCTTTCCTTCAGTCAATCGTCATTCATATCAAAGTTCATTAATGATTCTTGGGTGGTTTTTAAAAATTACTGGTCTGTGCTTTCCTAAGTATACCATTGAATTTTCATTTTGATCTTAAAATACAACATATTTTAACAGTGTTTGAATGTCCACCTTTAGAGAGTTCAACTTTCAGATTTATTACTACTCTATAGAGATCATGCTAACTATAGAACACATGCCCTAAAAGTAGAGACAAATAGCTAACATATTTCTTACAGATGGTAAATGTAATTCTCAACACTAAAATCTAATACAAGTTACCATGGTAATCTACTGGAAATCAACACATTTTCCCTACTATGTGACTGAAGAGAGTACTTAGCATTTTTATGTGTCATGTCTAATTTCTCACTTTACTGACCTGGTTGTCAAAGTTCAACACACCAGAACTTCTTATTAAAAGTTATATCTTGCAGTTTATGACCCAGCTGTGGCACTGCTGAACCAAATGCAGAAATTCGGAGCCATACAAGTACATAGTCATTCCCTTCTCCCCAACAGCATTGCTTTCATGGGCCAGAAAGGTGGTAGACATCCCTCTATAAGTACTGACTTCACCACTAAGGATACAAGACTTAGCCTTATGCATGCTGGCACTCAGTGTGTATTTTTTGAATGAAAATACCAACCTGCTTTTCACCCAACAGCATTATATGAGCAATCTTTTTAAGCAGTCTGTAGTGAAGTGTGATTTCAAGTGGAATATTAAAAATCATCAATAAGCAGGTAGAATTGACCTAGAAATACTTCTAATCACACATGTGGAATTTTGCTATGTGTGCAGTGGATGATTTCAGTGGGCTTTCCTGTAAATGTTTTACATTGAAGTTTTTCTGAATAGCTCATTTCTGTTTGTAATTTTCAAATACAATGGTTTGAATTCCACTGGATTCTGTCTGCCTTTGGTTTAGGTGTATGCTTTATAGCCTTTGTCACATGCTAGACAGATACCTGTTCATATGAATTAAACTTTCGAACATGTAGAACACGTTTATCCTCTTTCTGTTATTGTGTTATCTGCTTTTTATTTCCCTTTTTTTCTGGCCTGTTTTGAAGAACTACTTTTGGCCAGTAATATGTGGAAGTTCAATTTCCTTATCAGGTTCATCCTTCTTTATTACATATAATTGAGATTTAGCTGAATGCAAGCATTCAAAACAGGAAGTTAGCAGTATTTACTGCTTAACATAAATCTCATTTCTCCTTGGTAATTGGCATTTGCATATGCTAAAGCACACACACATATGTTGTTGTGAGGTTCTTAAGTGTATTTTTGTTTTGAAAAATGGGATGGGTATGTAGAGACTGTGTGCAACAATCAGGGCTCTCTACATTTAAGAGGTTAATTATTTTAATACTCAAAGAGAGTGCCCTCTCAGACATTTCTCTGAGTAGCAAATGTGCTCTATAAGGCACAATTTCACTGAATATGTGAGGGAAATAACCTCATTAAGAGTAGAGTATGAGGGTAATGTACTATGTTTAAATAAGTTCAAAGGTGTTGACCATGTAAAAAGAATGAGGCAATTAGTTGGAAAGAGTCCCATTGACTGGCTGTACTCCACTTTCATTCCTTCCTCAGGGAAACAGCAAATTTAAGAGAGCTAGTTGTCCTTTCCTTATTAGGTGCTACTAAGTTTATTAGAAAGATCTATTGTCTACGCAAGGACCTCAGTGTGCCAGTTGTGATTCATAGGCCAGAAGTGGAACAGCAACAAGGAACCTGGTTGACATTCAAATCTCGAGTCCCACCCCAAGATAATGAACCCAGAATACTTGTTAACAAGCTCATTAAGTCATTTGTGTGATATAAAATTTGCAAAGCTTGGATATAGTGGATTCTAGCTGACTTTCTAAGAGTGGAAACCAAAAAAAAATCTATCTTCTGACAATTTCTGCAATATTGGTATAAGTTCTTGTTCTACTGATCTGTCAATCACAGTTTGCCTAATATTAGAGCATTTCCCAGGTGAAAATACCTGCGTTTCTATTTCTAATTATTCCTCTTTGTGTAGCTTAGGTTCAAAAATCATTTGCAGGAAGCAACAGGGTTCCTGATATCCCTATTATAAAGGAGTGAGTCGTTCTCAACTGAGAGCCCTCTACTCCAGGGACATCTGGCAGTGTTTGAAGATATTTTTGGTTGTCATAACTGGGACACTTATCAAGAGCATCAACAGAGCTAAGGCCATGTGTACTGCTAAGCAATCTACATGCACAGGACAGCTCCATCATACAAAGAATTAGCCAGCTCCAAATGTCAATAGTGACAAGCATGAGAAACTTTCCTGTAAACAAAGTCTAGATTACTCAGAAAACTATACATTTAATCAATCCTCTTACCACATTTGCTAAGTAGCTTAGGTATGCTGAATACAGGAGCGAGAAAGATAACTGAAGTTCCTTAATATGCTGGTGTTTGTATAAGCTAAGACTCATTACAAATAGCTCTTTCACAGTCATCAGTTCCATTCCTAATTGGTCACTGTCTTTTTAGGGAGATGCTGCTATATCACAGGTAGTTTTGTTTTGATATGTGACCAAGGTTTATGCAATCTACATATTCTGAAGTCACTGATCATACCCAATGGCCAGCATCAAAGAAAGGCTTATGGAATACTAAGATCTTGCAAATTTTTCAGTAAACAAATGCACTAAACAAATAAAACAAGGATGGGACACATACTGCAGAGATGATTCATTGTGAGAAGGGATAAGGGATCCATAGGGTATAAATTCATCCAGCTTTAAAATACTGCATCTGAAATGATGTGCCCATTCATTACATTACTAAAGATATTTGGAAAACTCAGAAGCTTATTGAGGAATGCTAATTCCTATTGATTACATTCAGTGGAGGGAGAAAGGAAATGCTATAAGAAGTAAAATAGGTTTAAGGGTAATAGAGAAAATCTGGATGTTTATTACTACTAACTGAGGCTATGTCTCCCACATAGGTACTTTGCCACTTTTTAAAGTACTTCATGATGAATAAACTGCCATGTAATTGTAATCAATATAAGTCAATATAACAAATCAGAGCTGGATTCTTTTTTTTTTTTTTTTTTTCTTTTTGAGACAAGGTCTCACTTTGTAGTTCAGGCTGGTCCTGAGCTCACTGTGTAGCTCAGGTAAGCCTTGAACTCAGCAATCCTCCTGTCTCTGCCTCCCCAGTACTAGGGTTACAGGTGTGAGCCATCAATCCCAGCATTTGTGGTATGTGTTACTGACTGCCAGTGGGACTGAGCCACCACACCTGGGATTATTGTATGTGGTTACCAGGGATCGAACCAGGGACCTTGTGCTTGCCAGGCAGGCGCTGGAACCACTGAGCTAAATCTCCAGCCCCACAGCTAGATTCTTAATGAATGCCTTTAATGTGTCAATTTCAAGGTCAGACATTCATAAAGAACACAATTTTATAATAAGAATGCCTGATATCAATGTAATTTAAAGTGTAAGTGATATCATTCCAAATTCTATTGGTTCTTACTAGTTCATTTAATTTTATGAGAGTCTAGCATAATCTAAGACACACAGTAGGTTCTTCATAAGCATCATTATATGCATGAATAAATGAATGAAGCACTTCCTTAAGACAATACATTTAAACCAAAGTAAATACATCAGGAAGTCAGACTCAGAATTGAAGGAACAAAATTGCTGTGGCTAAATCAGACCCTTGAAACAAATGATAAATTAGAATTCACAGAATTTTTTTTTTTTTGAGACAGGGTCTCGCTCTGTAGTTCAGGCTGGCTCTGAGCTCACTATGTAGCCCAGGCAAGCGTTGAACTCAGCAATCCTCCTATCTCTGCCTCCCGAGTGCTGGGATTACAGGCGTAAGCCACCACGTCCAGCACTGTGGTATGTGGTATTGATTGTGGTGGGCGTGAGTCTCCACGCCCAACATTGTATGTGGTCATCGGGGATCGAACTCAGGACCTTGCGCTTGCAAGGCAGGTGCCAGAACCGCTGAGCTAACCCTCCGGCCCCAGAATTCACAGAATTTTTAATGAAACTCAGTTGCTACTCCCTTTGTTACCCAAAATACCACAAATTTGGGGCACAGAAATTTTGTAATATCTTGTTAACATTTACTGGGCACTTTGTGTATGTCAGATACTGTGGCAAAGCACTGACATATACAAGTTAATTTAATCCTAAAAGCTTCTCTATATAAGACTTCTTATTATTCCCACTTCATTGGAGAGAAACTTGAAGCCATCAGAGAGGAAGTGGTTAGGCCAAGATAGAAGAGTAAATAGAAACAAAACTTATGTATATAGGAGAATGGGGGAGTTGTAGAGAGGGCAGAGGAATGGGAAAAACAGAATCAAGATGTATCATAACAGGTACAAATTCTCAATGAGGAGTGTGATCATAATGTATACCTAAAGTGTTCCAACAAACTCAATAAATAAATTTAAAAAGGAATAGTTATGTCTGGGGATTTAGCTCAATTAGTACCGCACCTATTTTGGAAGCACAAGGGCCGGAGTTTGATCCCCAGTGCTGCAA
This sequence comes from Thryonomys swinderianus, assembly GCA_004025085.1. Lineage (NCBI taxonomy): Eukaryota > Metazoa > Chordata > Mammalia > Rodentia > Thryonomyidae > Thryonomys > Thryonomys swinderianus. The sequence goes on along the minus strand of PVIC010014440.1, from coordinate 30,230 downwards.
AAAAGGAATAGTTGTATGTCGAACACAGACAGCTTTGTTACCCATATATTAGTGGCCACTCCTTGGAAAGCTGTCTTTTTCAGTGTTACTTCCTTTCTTTTTTCCCTTTGCAAGGTTATTTTTCCTTTCCTTTCCCCAGCAATTTACATTGTAGGGAGAAGCCTCACTTAAAAGATTAAGATGTTAACCGCTGATCTTTAGATTCAATAGAATCCAGAACATTTGGTGACCTTTCAATAACGTTGGAAAATGTATTGCTTCATCTTGTTTTCTAATCCTGGGTATCAACTAACACATGTAGATTTCTATACGGTTTAACTTACAAAGAAGTGTTCTTTGTCTAAAGAAGTACAGAAACTAAACCCTGGAAGTCAAGTTCAGTTGTGATGTTTAGGGGTAGGACAAGGACACATACTCTGGCCAATGAAGGCACTATTCACACACAGGCTTCCTGTCTACTGCCCCCTTCCTCCTTTCCTTTCCTGTAAAAGCCCTTTGTAACCCTGATTCCCCTAAGATGGAGCTTTGAGATCAAAATCCCTTTCCATCTTCCAGAACAGTAGTCTTGGAATAAAGTAGAATTTTCCTTCACATTAACTGTCATCGCCTGAGTGTTGGCTTTTAAGTGGCCAGCAACTGGACACAGATCCATTAACATCAAGTGTGTGCCTTTAATTATTAAGGTATTTTGCTGCAGAAAATAAGTATTTCCAAGCTGTGAGATCATGGAAGACACAGAGTGAAGAAGGAATTCAGTATTGCCTGATGGATGCAGGAGACTCTGGGTAGGCCTTAGTCCAGAACATAACACCGCTGTTTTTCCACTTGGAGTACTATTTATATTTGAGAAATTAAAAACATAAAAGTGGATCGAACAGGAAAGGTTAGAAGGTGAGAGGAAATTGAAGCTCAATATTTAATATGTTTCAAAACAGGCGATTGCATGTAGGAACTCAAGCAAAGGCATCTGGGTAAAAAGTCAGAGTCTCAGACACACAATTTGATCAAGTATAGGCAATTGCAAAAACATGAGATAGTACAGTAACTAAGGCTGCAGTCCTTTACTCTGGTTCTTTTTGAGTGAATTTAAACTCTCAAGCTTCTCAGGCCAGAAAGTGATGAAGAGGACTGCATACACTTCTCTGGCTACAGTGAGAAAGTAAGGGTGAAGGCAGTCATAGACCAGTAGAAGTGAGACAAGAAGGTAAGGCATGGCTCATACTGGCTGGGAATGGAAGGATGACAAGATCCCAGAACACATGCACAGAACAGTTGTCAGAACCCTGCATCTGGGCTTCTCCCAGGAACTTGAACAGGTTTTTGATTGGATAACCTAACACCTAATGTCTGAGAAGCAGACATTACAGAAATTATAGTCCACACTGAGTTTTTGCCACTATATTCCCTCTCGCGTGGCACCCACCCTCACACTATAGGTGCACTTCTTTCTCTACTCTTGCTTGACCCAAACTCACTTTGTAGAGCTTACTTCTTGCCCTGTCCTTAATAAATCTTTGCTACCACTTGTGTTTGCCTTGACCGATTCTTCACTCAGGACAGAAAAAAAACCTAGAAATCACTTCTAAAAAGAGACTCTAGTACCCAAAAACCCAGTACCAGAACCCCTTGTGTCTCATAACATCATTCTTCCTATCTCTTTCAAATGTATATTTTAGTACTATGTATGATAAGATATATATGCATATATGCATATATGATTTCAACTGTCCATGTTTTCTCTATTTATAGGAATTGATAAATGTGTATATACTCAAGTAAGAAATTTCTCTGGTCAAGTTTCCTGATATATCTTCAGCCTACTTTTATAAAATTAAGATTGTTTTATGAAGCTAAAGTCTTTACTAGAATCCAGCCTAGAACAAGTGTAGATTTATTTGATAGATGGGAATGATATTTCAAAGAATCCATACAACACATAGAAGTATTCTAAAATCATGTTATTTAATTGTACTCAGTGAAAGAAAAACTAGGATTAGAGGTTCCATTTGACCCTGTTATTCCCCTGCTGGGGATATACACAAAAGAATTACAAGATTCATATCACAGCGACATATGTGCACCCATTTGTGTAGCAGCTCAGTTTGTGGTAGCTAAATCTTAAAAACAACCCAAATGCCCATCAACTCTAGACAGATGTGTTTTTTTTAATACACTGGAGTATTACTCTGCCATAAAGAGTGATGAAATCGAATCATTTATACTCAAATTGGATATACCCTCAGGACATGCTCATAAGTGAAATAAATAGGTCACAGATGTGTAAATATCATATCTTTTCTCTGGTATGAGAAACTGAAGTTGAAAATGTGTTCTAGAATGCATGATTAATATTGTGAAATAGTAAATTTTCAAAGGGAAATGGGGTTTAGGGGTAAATAATGAGGAAAGAAAAAAATTGATGGTAAATAAGGAAACAATGCTTGTGTATATAGGGGCAGGGGAGGTAGGGTGGGCAGTGGAAGGGGAAAAATGAAACTTAAGTTGTGTCATATATTGGTAAAACTTCTCAATGTGGAGTGCAATTGTGATGTGTATATATAATGTACCAATAAAATGTACCAATTAAAAAAAAGATAATAGTGGAGGGAAAAATACTTAGATAACTTTGAGAAAGAACCTGAAAGTCTCTGCCAGAAAACATGACAGTTGTTGCTCTATAAGATCTGCATCAAACAAATATTTTAATGTATCTCTCCCAAAGGGTTCAAAAATGAAGACTTTGAAGGCCTGTAAGTTGAAGAAAATATATGGCAATGGCAAAAGCACAGAATTAATAGCAACAACTCTCATTTGTTTATCTAAATATTAGTTTTCTGAATAATATAGCGACTCTTCTGATAATAAGAGCATTCCTAATATTCTAGGGAGCAAAATTAGGTAGACATTAATAGGCATTAAGACAAGGACAGGCCCTTGAGGAAGTCAACACAGAAGATGAAACCACATCAAAACTGTGGCTGAAGGCACACCTCAAAAAGGCAAGGCCTCGAGATGAAATTATAATGATTAGACTTACATACTTCCCTAAAGGATGAATGGAAATTTGAGAATATACTATTCATTAGTATCACCCAGTCTATTAAGCCCAAATATTAATCAGACTTCTGAGTGCTCTGGATGACAAGAATACCTAGACCCATCCTTTCCCCCAAATATTCCTGTTTTAGAGGTCGTAGGTAAGCTGAGGTTAATGGTGTTAGCCAGAGGACCCTGCTACATGTCCTGTTTCTCTATTGGATCAAAACTAGTTAAGCTGCTACACTTGTACTCTTAGTGGCTGACTGTAGTCTGACCTATGTTGTACCCACAATGTATCTTTGCTATATAAATTACCCATGACAAAGGCTTTGGTGGCAAGCTACTTCAGACCCGTCCTGTTTCTCAGGAGCTAGTCTTATTTCCTAGTTAACCTTTCCAACTCTTAACCCCCTACTCTGTCCTTTGGATTAATTCTTTGATTTCAGGAGACACAAACTCAGCACATCTGACATTTAGCAGGTTAGAAGCTATATTTCTTTTATATCACTAACATGACAGTATTTTGACTTTCTCAGGGACTGTGATCAAAGCCAAATATATGAGCTCACATATTCTGTGTGCTGCCTTTCTGAATGAACCTTGCAGGGATGGTGAAGTTGCAGTTATGTCATAGGATGACCTTTCTTTTTCAACAAGATGGGTGGATCATTTAACATGATAATGAGCTACTCTAGAGCCTAAGATTATGTCCATTACTGCCTTTGTAAATTGATTATTCTTTTTCTCCAGGTCCCTTAAGTGAAAGGCATACAATTACTTCAAGAGGAACTTTCAGAGTACATAACCTTCAATTTTGGTTTCCTAATGCTTTTATCTTAATACGAATAAAATGCTGTTGATAATCCATAGAAATTTGAAAAAAAATCCTGGAAGAGGTAAGTATTAAAAGGCACTCTAAAATTGGCTACAATTGCCTTTTCATGTTTAGGTACTTAAATATTACTGGAACTTCAAACAACTTCCCTGATTTCATTTATTTATTCTGGAAGTGGAAGCTCATTTCGTTTTGAACAACTTAACGTTACACTAAACATGCTAAAATAGCCTCTCTGACCACTCTCAGCTGTGTGCCTCTTTGCAGACTCAGCTCTGGTAAGAACCCCTTAAATGCAGGTCATTTTGCTTTTATTCTCCTTATGATTGCTACTTAGTTGTCACCCATTACCTTCCCTAAAACAGAAATATGTGCCATCCAAATCAATAGATTTTTACATGTGCCCTATAACTTCTCTCTATTGTTTCTATCCATAAGGAATAATTCAAATTATTTATTGTATATTAAAAAAATGACAGGAATAGGAAAAAAATGTATCCACACAAATGAAGGATGAATAACAGAGGTTGAATCTGGTGAAACACAATTCCAGCAGGATTATGGTGACTCAGCAATTTGTAGAACCACTTTGGGAAACAGTGATTCAAAGTGTGGAGGCAGAGTCAATGGATAGACAGACAATAGGGTGAGGTAGGGAGGCTTTGTAATAGATTTTCCAAGTATAGAATATGCTTCCTTGAAAGGGAATAGTATCCAAGATAACAGACAGACCACTTGGGAAGAAATTATGGGTGGATGAAGTTAGATTTCATGACATTTAACTAGCTTCTAAACCTGAGAAGCTATCTTTGTGTGTGCATTTATATTGCTCAAATTCTTTCATTAACTATAAATTAACATCGAAATAATCATATTGCTAGGTGCTGTTTACCTTTTCTCTTGACTTATATCCCCAAGGAATGGAATATTTTAATATTGCAGTCACCTTGACAACAGAGGCATCTGTTTTAATATTTTCAGTAACATTATTCAAAGGCACTCTATAAAGGGGGAATAATCTTCATCATTCTCTTTCTTTGCAAACCTCAAAGAGTCCAGGATTAAACATGTACTTGGTAATTAAAATCATTGTAAATTTGCTGAGTAAGAGAACATCAAGTGTATTTGTTTCAAAGACTGGTAAGCTTTCACTTACCATAACAGAACAAGTGTACTTTTTTAATATGCATGAAAATTTTCAGTAACTCAAAAGCACTGCTCACATTTTACAATTGTCTCTAATTTCAAATACTTCACTGTAGAAATATTGCACTAAGGAATTTATCAGGCATCGTTCTACACTGAGGCAACAACTTTGCAATAATGAACACAACTTTGACTCAAGAACATTTAGGTTATTTCCAGTAACTGAATTTCATTCTTTCTTTCTTTCTTTTTTGTTTTGTGACAGGGTCTCACTTTATAGTTCAGGCTGGCCCTGAGCTCACTACGTAGGCCAGGCAAGTCTCAAACTCAGCAATCCTCCTGCCTCTGCCTCCTGAGTGCTGGGATTGCAGGCCTGAGCCACCACACCAGGTAAGTAATTTAATTTTTAAGGGCAACAAGTAGCTTGTGTTTGCTGTGTGTAGATGCTACACCAAGTCCTTCAAACTGAGGCTGGCTGGGGATGTAGGCATGACATGTTAATTACAAAATTCCAGAATACATGGGCAAAACAGTTCCCAAAGGCCTGTGTGTGGACCTGTGGGAGAACTGAAGCAAGTTTCAGGTAGGATGACCAAGACTGACTTGAGATGTGAATGATACACAAAGGATAGTCACTATTGTACTCTCTGCTACTGTGTTCTCTGAGGGTAGCCCAGTCTTGTCCTGTAAAGTTTATTTGTTTTCCTACTTTTCACTTTACAGAGCTTGCTTATTTTCCTGCCTTTAACAAATGTACTTTTTTTGCTTGTTTTGACCAGTTCTTTGTTCAGGCTAGAAAGAACCTACAAGTCACCTAGAGGAGATTTCAGAACCCTGAAACCTGCTAACAACGTTGTCATCATGATTTATCCTTTTAACACTCTAAAGAGGCGATATCATTTTCCCTATTCTATTCGTCAAGAAATTGACACTTCAGAAATTTAAATACCTTGCCCAGGGTTACATAATTTTACAGAGCAAGAAATACAAATTTGACTCCAGAGCCTGAGCACCACTGCTGATGCTGTCTGTGTCCATGGCTCTAATGCTAATGTTGTTGTTTCATTTGGGATGTTTATGTAGTAAAACAAAATATTTTGTTCTCAGCAGTTGTCCTCCAATTGTACATTCAATGCATCACGCAAACATGGAAAGTCATACTCACCCCGCTTATGAAGGAGAACACTGGCATGTCGACGTCCATTTCCATTTTCAACATAGCAGGAATAATTTCCCAAGTCACCTTCTTCCACAGTGCTCACAATTAGTGAGATAGAAACTTCCTTTTCCCCAAGATGTTCCTTAAGAATTCTACAACATAAAGCAAAACAAAACAAAAAAAACCCCACACAAACATACACATACACATACACATACACACAAACAAAAAAAGAAATGTAGATGAATGTGGATTTCATGCGAAAATACCTACACAGTCTGCTTTAGATTTGGCTATGGTTTGATGTTCTGTTAATTAAATTATATCGTGCCCTTTTCTTCACTTCTAATGAGGAAGCTCGTCTTTGTAGATGCTAATGAAGCTGCAGTTAATTATCTCTCTTAGCAGGACAATCATACTGTCATCATAGAGAGGTGAGAGAGACCTTGAAGAAAAGTTTATACATTGCTTTTCTTTTAAGAAGAAATATGAGGTAAAGTAAGATAAATTATAAAGTCTTAGGACGGAGAATTATATTAAATTTTTAAAAAGAATGAAGACATGAATTTTGACATTTCAGTTGAAACCTCCAGCCTGACTTTTGTTAATGATATGAACCAGTTGCCCATTTTTTAAAAAATATGAAATTATACACCTCCTGACTACAAGTTATCATAGGTATTTAATTCTGACATTTAAAATTAATGGCAGATGCTTATTAACCTTACTGTCAAAGATTTTAGCAATCTCTCAGAATCAATGGAAAACTTCTTTAAACTAAGACTCACTTTCCCTGCTCTCAATGTTCCTACCTCTATCATTCTGCCTGTTAGATAACCCTGTGGCACACTTCTAAATGTAGAATTAAAAAGAAAAATATCTTTCTAGAACTTTTCTTGAGCACACAGAATATCATAAAGGACAAAAATGCTTAGAGGTTTATGATCCTTCTTTAATTTTAACAGCCCAAAAGTATAAATTAAAATGCACAGTTATGAATGCCACAGATTCTGACAGCCCTGACATACAATTTGGATTAAGACTGGAATTTTACTTTTAACTTTCAAACAAAGTCAAGTTAATACCTGAATGCCAGCCACTTATGGTTCAAGATGTCCTCAGACACAGATTTAACTCTTTATTCTGGAAGGAACTCCATAACATCTTTTCCTGTGCAGGGTTTGGCAATACTCAGCCAGTGTGTCTTTCAAGGACACTGAGACCTGCCTGTACGTAGGAGAAAAACTTCAAAGGCTTTGGAGAGGAACCTTAGCCTTCAAGTGACCAACTTGAGTTATAACTAGCCCTTGTGAATGAATTGAGTTTGTAAGTCAAGGGCCCACTCTAAGAGTAAAATTTAAATTATGAAAAATGGCAGAGGAACATTTATACCATACAATGGCAAATTGTCAATCTGAGCCTTCTAGAATTCAACTGGAATACTTTAGAGAGAGATATTCTTGCATATTTGTTGCTAAAAAGAAAATCCCAGTAGAAATAATCTAATGTCAATCTTTTATACATTTTTAATTTATATTAAAAACATTTTGTTCTATATCTCTGATAAAGTTTAAAATTCTTGACATTTAAAAGGGAAAATAATGGCTTAATTGTTCATACAAATGTTTAGAAGATGCAAATTTTAGGCCAGGTGTGGTAGCACATGCTTGTAATCCCAGCACTCAGGAGGCTGAGGTATGAGAGCTGCCACAAGTTCCAGGTCAGCTTAGGATGCTTAGGATGTTCAAGGCTGGCCTGAAGTACACAGCTGAGACAGTCTCAAAAAACAAAACAAAAACTAAAAGAAAAAACAAACAAACAAACCCAAATTTGTGCTCAAGCATGTTTAGCAACTACGGAACAACTTGATACTTAAAAGTAAGTAAATAGTTATGTAAGTACACTAGGAAAAAAGTGAGGTTTAATTTTTATGCCTTCAAGTAGCATTTTATGTGTTTATTCTTTTAATATGATTTCCACTATAGAAATATTTAGAGACTAAAAGTAAGACAAGAAAGGTGATGAAAATGTTTTATATGCCTTTTATCACTGTGTCAGATGTTTTCCATTCTACTTGGTAGCTTAAATATGCAAAAAACATATTATAAGAAATGACAGAGGTTGTGTTTGGTTCAGCACTCATAATAACTTACTAATGTTCATCTCAAAAATTAAAGAAAAGCTTCCACTTTTTCAAAAATAGAACGAGTTTCTATATTTTATATTTTGTTCTCACACTTAATATATTCGTTAGTGAAACAATCATTTTTCAACCTTCATGAACTCATTGCAAACACTCATATTTTGCATTTCCAGAATTAGTCTCTGAATTATTTCTTTGATATTAAATATTAGACTATCTTCATTATGATAAGAGAAAAACCAAAAAAAAGAGAGAGAAAATAACTTGCTTTACCTCACTTATCATTTGCTCACAGGGCAAATGCTGACTTGATGCTACAAGTTAGAACAAAACAATATTTTACCTAATATCACTTTCCCAAACTCGGTTTTCATCCAGGTCTTCGATGAACTTCTCTCCCTTCATCCAGTAGATTAAGGGGCTGACGTCTCCACTGTACCCAAAGAAAGCTCTGCAGGTTAGATTTGCTGAGTCCCCTGTGGAAAGAAATGATGAAAACCTGCTATGAAACTATCTCCACCCTTCTTTTTATGCAAACTGATAGGTAACATTCCAATCATTTTGTTGATTTAATGAAACATCTTTCTAAAAGAACAGTTCTTTTCAGATGTTTTCTTTCCTCTGACAAATTTGCATAATGGCTTGTTTAATTGAATGAGTGTTATACATAACATTGGAGAAAAGACCATTTACCTTACAGAGTGTTGTCTCTGTTAGGCTTACCTGATGTTTTGCTGTGGTTACAATGGGGTTAGAAAGTACTAGGAAGAGTATGATCAAGAGAATATGTCTTTTTTCAAAGCATGATATCAGAAGCTGTGCAGTACTATTAATGATAAAAATTAGTAAGGCAGCTAGAAAATGTGTGAATTTCAGAAATAGAGAGGGAGTACAATCTGTGGCCTGAAAAAAAGCAAAACTATAAATTCAATAGACTAAGAAAATGTTAAGAAGTCTCACTTCATAAGGAATGTCATGTTAAGAAAATTAACACATTTGTATATGGAAATACATTAAAAACAAATGAATCATCGATGATAACACATACACCATTCTCTTTGGAGGGCAAATCAAAGGTACTACTCTACAGATACGTTTCTTTCACTGTGCTGCTCAGGAGCAATCACAGTGTTGGACATTGTTGATTACTTAATAAGGTGATTACTTAATAAGGTGAGCAGGAGTTTCTTACTAAAAGTTGGAAGTGATTTTAGTGCCTACAGATGGTAAAGTTGATTTAAGGATGTCTTCTCTCATTTTATAAATACCTGATTTGCCCAAAACTTAGCCAAGTATTACACAATTGCAATATACCACTGTGTACAAGACTTTTTTCTTTTCCAGCAGTACCTTTGCTGGTGGTACTTTTGCTCGTATCTGAAGCAATCAAAATTTCTCTCTCTCTGTCTCTTCCCCTCTCTCTCATCTCTTTCTCATTTCTTTCTCATTTCTCTCCCTCTCTCTCTCATCCTGGGGATTGAACCCAGGACCTCTGGCACACAAGACAAACCATCTATGACTGAATTACACCCCCAGCCTGCAAACTTTCTAATCTTTGTGTAACAATAAATTATGAGACTATCACTAGCCAGTCCTGATAACTCTATGACCTTAACATGTAGGGAACAAGGTTCCTAAGGTTTGGCAGCTTCAAAGCTAAGCTGTGAATAGCTGGTGGATATCTCTTGAAACTGTGTGCATGAGTCAGCACAAGCACCAAGAAAAAGCGGAATGCAGTTACATCCACTTTTTAAAGAGCAGGTATCTGTAGTTTGTATACTTTCCTATAAGTCCCACAACAAAAATATTTTATTAAACAGATTAATTTTATACTTTAACAACGTCCATTATGTATGAAAAATTCATAAAACAACTTGCTCTTTTAATATTTTAAGGTGGCATGATGCGTCTTTTTAGCAGTTCATGTATGCATGTTTTATAGGAGATTCCTCAAAGACTTGAGTTCTGTATATGTAATAGGCATCTCTGATGACAAGATAAGGCAAGTCAAAGTCCTTGTGCTGTCACACACCTAGGAAACAGCTCCATGTCTCTATAAGAAACAGTGTGTTTTTCAGTCATTATGTCTCTGTTGGTCTTTCATCACCTGCCTTATCCTGAGCTCCAGTACTTAATGTATCTACAAGGCTACAAGAGAAGCCAGGAAAACTCCATCCAGACTTGGGTTGGGCTTATTTTTCAGCAAAGAAGAGAATTGATGGTAGGAATGGAAGATGATGAAAAGATAATAGGAAAGCACTCTGCCCCGGGGGGTGGGGGAGCATCAGTAAGAGGCAATTCAGAGGAAATAGAAGACTTCAGAGTATTCCTGGGAGGAGCAGGTAAAGAGAACATTTGAGGGAGAATAGAGCACTGATGAGGACAGAGAGCAGAAGCTCTGTTCGTCTGTGCGAACCACATCGAGGAGTTAAGATTTTCATTAAGAGCAATGGAAAGCTAAGGAATGATTTCAAGTGCTACGAAAGTAACCATATCTGGATTCTAAGGAAATCACCTTATTGTATTTTCAAACTTGGAATTGGACCAGGAAGCATGAAAAATATCACAAATATTACAATATTCTGAGATAACATAAGAAATAGTCACAGCAAAGAACATATTTTGTAGCATAATTTCTTAAAAGAATGAAGCGTAGCCAGGCATGGTGGCTCACGCCTGTCATCCCAGCACTCGGGAGGCAGAGACAGGAGGATTGCTGAGTTCCAGGCTTTCCTGGGCTACATAGTAAGCTCAGGGCCAGCCTGAACTACAAAGCGAAACCCTGTCTCAAAAAAAAAAAAAAAAAAAAAAAAAAAAAAAAAAAAAAAAAAAAAAGAATGAAGCTTAAATGGCAATAATGACCACAGGACGCTGTTCCAGTTAGCGCAATAATAGGAAACATCTGAAAGCAACGTTGATAGCCTACGTCAGGAAATATATTTTATTTACATCATTTATATATGACCGATAAAAAGAAAGAACAGAGACTGATTTTGGAGAGTTACTAGCTATTTTTCCACACAGAAGGGATTTAAAGTCAATCTGGGTGGTGCTGTTAGATGAAGAGATTTTTCAATGACTCTTCTTAATTGCAGCAATTTGAATGGCTGAGCAAAAGGTATCACAGCCCTTGTGGATACCTCAGCTGGCAAGCGGTTCTCCAGGGGTCCAGCAGGGGGAATCATAAGCAAAGGCCGATGGTCAGACTCACCCCGGGAGTCTCCCCAAGGGCCGAAATACTGGGAAAAGCTGGTTCTACTCAGTACTTTTCACGTGAGAAACAGAAACAAATCCAGTGGTGGCAAACCTCTGCCATGGGTGGCATTTGTTTTTCTTTCAAAACAAAAGATTTTAATGTCTGAGTTGCTTTTTCTGAACTAAAACCTTAGTACTCAGGTTTCATGGCAGTGTTTGCATTTTGGGATAAATGTGGGCTCTGGGCTGAAATTTGAGACTTGCCTCTAAAAGTTTCCCTGCCACTGATACAATGTGTCTTAGAGTGTTGTGCCCGAGCAGCCTGATTGTGTGGTAACTTGTGTTGACAGGAGGAATGGACTCTCAGCCCTTCCCCACAGGCTGAATAAGCTCCAGGCATTAATAGAAATTAAGCAGGCAAAAGAGAGGACAGAAAGAGAGGATACCCATCCATGCAATAAGGGAAAGTAAATATAAAAAGATGAATAAGAGCAAATAGTAATTAAGAAAATAAGAATGATATGACAGTATTTTACATTATGGTAATAAAGTAGTATATGTAACAAGTTACATAACACGTTTTTAGCATGAGAGCTACATTCACGAGCATTCATGCTGTCCATATTCTCACACTTCTTAACATCATAATCTTCGTTTGAATTCTTCTCATTTGCACCTAGTCCACGCCTCATCCATTAAGTTCCAATTCAAATAACACCTTGTTGAAAAACTGACCGCCTTTTCAAAAAATACTCAATCACTCTGACCTTTCTTCTCCCGGATCTCTCCAAACACGATTATATTTTAACAGAAGCAATCCTTGCAATATTTGGTTTGCTTGCATGTCTAACTAAGCAAAGAAAGAAATTACGTCTTTTCCTCAAAGAAAAAAATTATATCTTTATCTACATTTGTGTTACAAAGAGTCCCAAAAATGAATCTACTAGGAACTCAATAAGTGATTTCAAATTAATAACTTGTTTAATGCTTTTTAAATTTGGACTTCACTCTGTTTTCCTTTTTAAGGCTTCACTCATTAAAGTCTTCAGACCTGCATTTCTCAATAGGTCAAATCTACCCTGTAATGAACTCTCCCATTGCAAATGGAGAACTTCCTTGCTCAGATATTTATTTCAGTGGTGTGTGCAGCTGGTCCACATCAGCTTGCAAGAGTACAATATTTTCAGAATGCTGTACTGGGTTGTTAAATCACGAGCTGAGAGTGTATCTCACTGGGGGAGTGCTTGCCTAGCAGGTATGAGCCCTTTAGGACCATCTTGAGCAACACACACAAAAAAATAGGAACATTATTAAATAAATTACATTAATAGATAACTCGTCTTGAAACTTCCAATTTATTTTGCTACATTGTACTATGACCTCTGATCCTTAGGTTTACAATTACAGTATTCATATGATGAAAATGATATTTAATGGAGTACTACTGTACTTCTATTTCCCACTGTATACCGAGCAACATTTTTTTGGAAACTTGAAACCAGTCGTGGCTGGTATATTTGTCAAGTGATGTAAACCAGGATAACAATTTATCACTTTGTAGATTGTCTATACCCAAGATAGCTATGGAAGAATATAAATAATAGAGATTGGGCTAAAAAGTATATCATGTCTGCAGCTGTTAAAGTGGGTGTAGTAAAAGCATAAGAAAATATTCTACTATATGATTTAGCAGAGAAATTCCTAACATCACTGATGGACAAGGGGGATTATGACCTATGGTTTCACTGTTTCATTCTTATTTGCTAACGTGAATGAAAACCTCAATTACATTCATGACAGGGCTATGTTGCAAAACTAATTGTTAAATATTCACTAGCACACCACTCTCTGGAAAAATGATTCTTTAAAACATATACTGCATATATATATATATATATATATATATATATTTTTTTTTTTTTTTTGAGACAGGGTCTTGCTTTGTAGTTCAGGCTGGCTCTGAGCTCACTATGCAGCCCAGGCAAGCCTCGAACTCAGCAATCCGCCTGTCTCTGCCTCCCGAGTGCTACATATATACTGCATATTTTTAAAAGCTTTATTGACATATAATTCACATAACATAAACTTATTTAATTCTGTAATTCAATAGTTTTCACTATATAAGCAGAATTGTACAAACAGGACCCAAATCAATTGTAGAATACTTTCATCACCCCCAAACAACTGTATCAAAGTAACTTCCCTTTTCAGCCTAGAATTCTAATTTTTTTCTGTTTTCTATTTCTATGAATGTCTGATAAAATGGAATCATATGTGCTTTTAGTTTCTAGGTTCAAGATTCCTAACACATCATAGCTTTATGAATATTTAATTCTTCTTTCTGGCTAAATAATAACCTATTATATGTATTTATCATATCTTGGGTTTTTATTCATCAGCTGATAAACATTTGGATTATTACTGTTCTTTGACTTTTTGAATATTGCTGCTTTGAATACACCTATAGAAGCATCTACATAAATATTTCATTTCTCTTGGATGCAATACCTATGATTGAAATTGTGAAACCATAAGTGAATTTTCTGTTTTGATCACTGAGAAACTACTGAATTGTATTCTGAAATAGTTGTGCAACTTTATATTCCCACCAGCAGTATTTGTATCTGATTTCTCCACGTTTATCAACACCATTTGCAAACTTCTGTATTACAGCCATCCTAATGAGGATGAAGTAATAATATATCTTTTAATCTCATTAAGAGTGATATTAAATCAAAACTGTATTAAGATACAGTTATTTTATTAAAGATGAATATTACTACAAATTATTTTTAAAAATCAAAACAAAAGGGCTTCTTATTAGATCACAGCACATAATTGTCACTTTTTACCTAAAATACTTTTATTTACCAACTGTTATGTTAGAGATGATCTCAGGGTTTATAAAATGATTTACCAGATTTGAATACATTTTATTTGACGATTTTTAGTAATTCAATAAATTATTAAAGGGGCAAATACTAAAAAAATACTGAGAAGTATTGATGAAATATTTAAAAGTCAACATATTTTATGGTTCATTCTTGTCAGCATTTGTTGTTTTGTTTTGTTTTGACAATAGCCATTAAATCTGTGGTGAGCTGTCACATTGTCATTTGGATTTGCATTTGCTGGTAGCCAATGACACTGAGTAGTTTTTTTTTTATTTTCAAATCATTTTTGGCTATTTGTTTTTCTCCCATTGAGAGTGGTCTGTTCATATAAGTAGTCCATTTTTAAATTGTATTATTTGGCCCCAGTTATGATTTGTTTTTGTTCTTTAAATATTCTGGGTATTACTCATCTCTCAGAAAAATAATTGGCCAAAATTTTCTTCCATTTAGTAAGGAGAGTTAACTCTACTGATTGTTTTCTTTGCTGTGCAGAAGTTTCTTCTCTTGATATGACCACATTTAGCTATTTTTGTTTTGATGTAAAATCTAAAACATCACTTTCTGTTTTGATGTCTTGAAATGTTTGTTGTTTTATGTCACATTTTGTATTTAAGTCCTTAATCAAATTTGAAATGATTTTAAAAGAGAGGAATCAAGCCTCAATTTTCTGCACATAGATATCTGGTTTCCCAGCACTATGTACTGAACACATCCAGAAAAAAAAATACTCTTAAGAAACTCAAAAGATGCCAGGGGTAGTGGCACATGCCTACAATATCAGCACTCCAGAGGCTGAGACAGGAGGTTCTCCTGTGGTTCTGGGCCAGCCTGGGTTACCTAATAAGCTCAAGAACATCTTGAACTATATAGTGAAACTCAGTTTAAAAAAAAAAAAAGCGGAGTAAGTCATGTCATATACTGGTACAGATCCTCAATATTGAGTGTGATCATGATGTGTATATAAAAGGTACCAATAAAATCAATTAAAATAAATAAAAATAAAATCTTAAAAGAAAACAAAAACAAAAAAAAGAAAAGAAAAAGAGCCAGAATATGCAAAGCAGAAGAGAGTAAGGATCTAAAGTGTGCTCGTTTCTAATTTTAAAATGAGACAGTCTGCCTAATGTGAAATTATAGAACAATCTATCACAGCATATTAGGACCCTGTGGCAATAAACAGTAAATGCAGCCAATTTAGAAAAAAAAAATACTTTTACTTAGTGAAATCAGTTTGAGAAACATGAGATTATTTTTACCCAGATGATTGTAGAAAATTAATGCACTTTTATTTAACTATCCTTAATATGACTTCAAATGACTCTTTTAAATTTCTTCCTGTAGGAGACATGGAGTTTTTTCATGATTTTCCCAGTCTCCATACAAAAGCTCTGTGGTTTCTAAATATCAGTGTCAGATATGATTTCTAATAGTAGACCAGAAAATTAAAGAGATCCTATTTATACTGGCAATAAAAAATCAATATGTCCCTTCCAAATTTAGATACTATGATTAATCTTATTGCTAAAAAAATTTCCAATAATATATAGAACTAAATAATGACATTTGAATTTGGAAATTTAAGAAGTAGATATCAACAATTATTTTAAAATGCAAAAATACTGATGCCAAGATTAGATACATTTTATTGGTCCTCCAAAAGACTAAAATATATTAAAAATATATAAACATTAGTATTGCATTTGTCTTACAGAGATAGCAAATAGTTCTTTGAAATCAGTTATAATGTTTAGAAATGTTACTAGATTTAATTATAAGAATTATCAAATGGAACTGTAAGACAAAAATTTCAAACAATACAACAAAGCAAATATGGAATTTATTAAATAGTTAAATATCATTATACAACAAATCAGATAAAAATTTTCTTTCATAAATCTATGAAGGAAAAATTATTTTGTTAGAAGTGGAACCTAAAAATAACAGGAAACTCAAGGTCAATAAATTTGAATATTTCATAAATTATAAGTATTACATAAGAAATTAAAGATAAAATGAAAACAATATGATTATTAATTTTTAAATTTTTTGTTATTTAATCTGTATCTAGATATGTTTTAAATTTGAATAGGAAACAATACAATCACACTTAGCATAATGTCTAGGATGGACATTAGACTGATATTCCAGAAATTCTACTGCAAAATAACCACTGCCAGATTTTGACAGAAATTCTTGGGGAGGTTATTATTATGTAATCCTTAACCCTGCTATTAACTTTGGCTTCACTTGTAAATTTCCACTATATATCAATTTTTATTTTTATACTGTATATATTCTATAGTCATTTCCCTTAATGGAATAAGGCTCTAGCTGTTTCTTAAAAAAAAAAAAAAAGTTAAGTAGGTAAGTCCCCAATTTACTGTTAGAAAATTTAGTTCCACTCCCCACAAGATTTTGATCTGACATTTTTGGAAGCTTCCAGGGATTTGATTTGTCAACAGTCACCTTTGGGTAATTTGCATGCAAGAGGTTACACTCAACTGTCTGGAACAATTTCTTTTAGTTTGGATTTTGTGAGAGTGGATTTCAATCTTGGAAAAGCCAAAACTGAAAAATATTTGAGCAGGATCTATAAGCAGGAGGCAAGAATGGAGAGTTTCTAATACTGTCAGTGGCAGTAGACAAGTAGGATTTACAAACGACGTACAAACTGGGACACTGAGGACCCTATATAAACTACAGAAATATGCTGTCTTGCCAATAGAATGTAGAAAAATATTTTTCAGTGGAAAAGTACTTATTGAACTATGGCTTACTCTTCAGGATTCATGGATTCTTGCCTGTTTACTATTTTTGAGCTACTTTTGTGACATCATCAAGTTAGACAACTGAGAGATATGTGCATTCTCTTCTGTCTGGGAGTGATTTGAATCTTTTCTCCCACACTCCTTCCACAGCCTAGGGAAAAACCAACTCATCTTAACATTCCTTAGCTATGTATAAATCTGCCAGTTTGACTTTTGCTTTGGTCTCACTATATGCTGCCTGCCTGGTTCCTTTATATCACATGAGCAAACATTTATTTTAAAATGTGTCTATTTTTGTATTTATAGGACAGTCATGGTTGTATATTTCACAAAAAAATGAACAGGAGTCCCATGCATGGTTCTTGCTTATCAATGCCACTAAAATAAACAATTTTATACACATATAATATAGCCCTGACATTTGTTGGGTTATCAAAGGATCTTATGAGCATGTAGTCTTTATTCTTTCATTTCTTGACTATAACAACTGGCTATGAAATTTTATCTCTGCTCTGTCTAAACTATTCAAATTATACCAAGAGCAACTATCCATCTTTCTTTTGGTCTCTATTTGTCATAGCAGGCAGTATCTGTTAAGGCTGTGCTGCCATGTGACCCAGAAATGAGGCACTACAATTCTTCCTTATGGTTGCCATATAACTATTGAAAAGTCACCCCGCTTATCCATTTCTGATACTCAAGTGACAGCTCTAATGCTGTTCGCTCTGCTTCACCACTAATTATTATTACTCAGCATTAGAATTCCACAAATTCCACTGAAGACACAGACACATTTGTTTAATTTTCTTCTCTATTTTGTTTCATTATTTTCCTTCAAATAATGATGAACACATTTCAGCCGCAGTCTAGGGACCTGCACCCACCACATGTATCAGTCACCCAGGATTGCAGCCCAGAAGATAGCAGTGTTCTTGCCAGTCTCCAGTTGGTATCTGCAAAGGCTACCGTGAATCGCACTAACTGCTTCTGCAGCCTTTTCAGCAGAAAGCTCCACCGTCGGCTCAGTCTTACCAGCTTAGGAAGGAAGTGCTACAAAATCGATCTCACACAATCAGTTACTACCTCAAAGGTGAACAGTGCTTGTCACACTGCAAGCTTCCAACTAGGCCACGTTATAGGAAGGTCTTAGAGGGAAAATAATACATTTTCCCTTCAACCACTGGATTTCAATCAGCTAAGTAGGGATATTTATTATTTAGTGAAAATTTCTTCCAATTTGGTATTATTTAACCAGCTCTGAAACTGCTGTGATCAGTGAGTCACTCTCCACTAGAGGACACTCTCAAACTTAAAGAAAAAAAAATCACTTTTTTAATTAAAAGAAAATTTCTCCCCTAATTAAAAGCATCAGCACCCAGAGATCTTACTTGTCACAATTAGGAAATAGTGAACTTTTTTTTTCTTAAATAAGATGTTGTATATTAGGTAGATTTTTAATTTTGTTTGCACCATTAATCATGTATATTAAAATTAGTCTATGGTCATGGTAAAAGTGTTTTGCTAAAGACTCTGCATTTAAGATAAAAGCAAAGTAGTTTACATACTGTGTTTGTCTTTTATCTTTGGCTACAATGAATGACTCCTTTTCCACAGGGCTTGATTCAGAAATAAAACAAAAAGAATCCCTCCCCTCTTGACTGTCATACTCCAGAAAAACAAAACTACACAGTCTGAAGACCTTTTACAATTTATGGCAGGAAATAATTGTCAGTATCAAACCACAGATAGTTCTGAAAGCTGAGATTTATGTAAGAACACTAAAGAAAGGAAAAGTCATGGAAG
Organism: Thryonomys swinderianus; assembly: GCA_004025085.1. Lineage (NCBI taxonomy): Eukaryota > Metazoa > Chordata > Mammalia > Rodentia > Thryonomyidae > Thryonomys > Thryonomys swinderianus. The sequence continues at coordinate 11,248 of PVIC010014440.1, read as the reverse complement.
GAGTAGGTCACATCGAGCTCACAGCTGAGGATGTTATTCTTACAAAATAGAACATCATCTGCTCAAATTTCCAGGTAGCAAAATCGTAAGAGGAAAAATAAGAAAAGCACTTTTAAATTTGCCAACGATAATTCAGCTCTAGTGTCAGATTTCAAATGAAAATGGGCTTAGACCACCTTACTATGCATTTCTGTAGCTTTTAAGGACAAAGCAATAAGACAATTGAAGTCACCACAAATAACTTGGAGTTAACCAAGTAAATATATGTTCACTCCAGGGAAATAAATTTGCCCAAAAAGGGTACTCAGAAGCTCTTGGTGATTGATGTTAGAGAAGACCAATTAGGAACATTTTTGCCACTGAGGCAGCCATTGGATGGAAGTGACTAGAGCTTTGTGTTGTGATAAATATGGCAGAGCTGTTTATAACTTTACTTCTTTCTAGAATTCTTTCATGGCCACAAAGCAGGCATTTTTACTGCAGATATTTTGAAGGTTTTTGAGGTAGAGCCATTGTTTTCCTACAACTACTGTGATTATCTCTTGATAACACATCTTTGTTTTGCACTCTTTTAATTACATAGTCATTGTAGTAAATCCCTCCTCGAATCTTTCAATTCTTGTGTTGCATTTTAATCCTTCTGGAGTTTCCAAGTATATTTAAATTAGTCATTAAAAAACAGAGAGAGTGTTTCTCTGTAGTCAACAATAGGTAATTATTTAGGCTTCAGTATCAGTTGAGGCAGGAAAAACAAAACAGAGAAGGGTGAATAGCAGGATGAAAAGGAGCTGGAGAGGATGAAAAATGAAAGGGGGAGGGCTGGAAAATTGGCTCAGTGGTTCCAGCGCCTGCCTCGCAAGTGCAATGGTCCTGAGTTTGATCCCCAGTAACCACACACAATGCTGGGGGTGGTGACTCACGCCCACCAGCCATCAATACCACATACCACAGTGCCAGGCGTGGTGGCTCACGCCTGTCATCCCAGCACTCGGGAGGCAGAGGCAGGAGGATTGCTGAGTTTGAGGCTTGCCTGGGCTTCATAGTGAGCTCAGGGCCAGCCTGAACTACAAAGCGAGACTCTGTCTCAAAAAAAAAGTGGGGGGGGGGCATGAGTGGTGATGAATGATACTGGAAACCCACCCCATCAGCTTATTAAACCATTCCCGTTATGGTGACATATGGGTTTTCATGCTCTCGAGCAGATCCTGTGCACACAGTGCCTTCACCTTTTCTTTTTTCTTTTCTTTCCTCTTCCTCCTTCCCTTCCCCTTCCTTCCTTTCTGCCTTCCTGCCTTCCTTCCTTCCTTCCTTCCTTCCTTCCTTCCTTCCTTCCTTCCTTCCTTCCTTCCTTCCTTCCTTCCTTCCTTCCTTCCTTCCTTCCTTCCTTCCTTCTTCCTTCCTTCCTCTTCCTCCTTTCATTCTTCTTCTTTCTTTGTGTTGTTTTTGCTTAAACTGGCATCTCCAAAGCCTGGCTGACTCTTATTGAGACAGATACTACTAGAAAATTGAAGTTCCTTTGGCAATACAGTCTCTAAAGTTTTATTGGAGTACATAGGTAGTCACTTATAGACTACATTTCTTAGCTTTTCTTGCAGCTCAATGTGACCACCTAATTTTATTTTGTTGTTTTGTTTGTTTTTTTCTTTTTGAGATAGGTTCTTGCTTTACAGTTCAGCTCGGCCATGAACACACTATGTAGTCCAGGCTAAAGTCAAAATTTTGGTGATCATCCCGGCTCAGTTTCCCAAGGACTGGGATTACAGGTGTGCACCACCACACCCAGCCTATGACCACATAATTTTGATTAGGCTAATGAGTTGAACGAAGGAATGATATTTCCAGTTTTCAGGGAATTTCCTTTAGAATGCACCCTTATGTCTTGGACTTCATCATCCTCTTTCCCATAGACTAGAAAGTGGATGTGTGCACATGTATGAAGACAAAGTAGTGGAATTAGAAGATATAACCCCAAATATCTTAAAGGAAGAGAGTCATCCACCCAGTTGGGATTGATGTCTCCTGGGCTGATCAGTGAGAGTAACACTCGCTGTATTTAGGTGGATCTTTGTTACTTGTTAGGGCCTATACCCATCAGTGACTCAGAAACCTACTTTTTTTTTAAACCTCCCTCCCAAGACATATTCATGACTATGAATTTCATCTACTTAGTGATATAGACCAAAACCACATTTATCTTCTGCTCATCTCCTAATAATGTCCCAGAGTTACTTTGTACAAAGTGTAGAAACAGACCAAATAAGCACCCTCTGGGGGAAGGGAGGCATGAAATTCAGATGAGTCACCTGTTTTAAAAGGACATTCACTTTAATTAGAAGAAAGTTATAACACATTGCCTTAGACCTTGGTTTATTTAGCAGCAACAAAGTTATACAGTATCCTTTCTGAAATACCCAAAGCATTGTGCAACATAAAAATTATATTTTAAAAATGTGGCAGGTTTGGTTAAAATGAAAACAAATTCAATTTGCATTTGGCTATACCCTACATTTTCATTAGGCCCACTTTTCTCAGTTTCTGAACACTACAGGGTTTGAGACAACTGACATATGCACAAAGCCTGCTTTGCTTATGTTCTGAAAATACAGTTCACAATACTTAGCTTTGTTGGCTTTCAAGGCTAATGAATTATTCTTTAGGCAGATTTCTATGCTGATGCTCAGTGCAGGACATAATTGCAGCTGGTGCACGCTGTTCATGATTTAAAAGGTTACCTGAGCACCCAGTGAACTTACTGTGCTGTATTTTTTTTCTCCTTTCCTGCATTGCAGGGCTTTTATTTTTTTCACCCAAACCAGCAGCATTCAGTGTAACTGGTGGTGTTTTAGACAGTGGCTTGCTCTGCTCATCTCCCTTCTGTGTGGCTTAGTAAAATGCTTCTGACAGCTCGTGAGCCTAAAATACACCGTGACTATTTTTTTACACATTCAATAGGAGAGGTGGTAGCAGTTTCAACTGTCATGGAAGTAGTTTGAACAATTGAAGTTGAAAAATGGGAGGAAATTTTCTGTGCTGAGTTAATCAGGAAGTTTCAGAAGTTGCTAGCAGTCATAGATACTTGCCGTCCTCAAAAAAACTTCACTGGTATTTTCATCTTTGGTCTATGAGTAGAGCTATTTCTCTCAATTCTTGTCATTCTTGAGAAAGACACATTATTTCTTTTCACAAACTCTCTCTCCCATCTCAGTCCATTCTGCTACCGGTGTCTTTAAAATTTTGTGAAACTAACCTTTGTATTCTATCTTTTATCCCTCTTTTTAGATCACAGAACTTCAAATGCAGTAGACTTTTTCACCCCATGCTTGAAAGTAGTTTGACTATATCTAAGTATGTGATTACTTCAAAGGTTCTGATATTCCTCAAAACTCTTGCCTGCCTTTTTGGAGTCCTCATTTTACTTTGTGTGAGTTTTCCTTCTCTTATGGTGTTACCTTTGCTCTTGGCCTTTATATTAGATTAGTGTCTGACTAAATCATATACATGTATCTCCCCTTCAGCACTAAAGAGATTGATTACTCTTTGGTAAGTGATGGGGGGTTCACATGTTTTAAAAATCATAGCTACCATATGTGAAGTTTTAAGGCACTGATTTAGAAGATTTGTAACTCTCCCATAAAAGAGATTATAAAATAGCCTCTGAGACTTGTCAGCATCTATCTAATAAAGGTTATGACTGGAGAATAGTCTTACTGCTTTCTTACTTAAGTGTATGATTTTCTCAAGTCATTTTTGTACCCATCACCTCTATCATTATCTGTGATCTTGTTTTGTTTTCTTTTGAGACAGGGTCTCACTTTGTAGTTTAGACTGGCCCTGAGCTCACCATGTAGCCCAGGCAAGCCTCAAACTCATAGCAATCCTCCTGCCTCTGCCTCTCAAGTGCTGGGATTACAGGTGTGAGCCACCATGCCTGGCATTGTTGTATATGGTACTGGGAACCAAACTCTGGACCATGAATTTGCAAGACAGGCACTGGAACCACTGAGCTAAATTCCTGGCCCTGTCTGTGATCTTTTTAGCAATTCTAAGTAGGAACTTGTAGAAGTAAATTGAAATAATAGTTTTCTTGTCTCTTGAGAAAATGACTGCTTGTGTTAATGCTTAAAGATAAATATTTTCTCCCTAATACTTAAAGAGTAAAGTACATTATTGCCATTCTATATGTAGACATACTAATAAACTTGCTTTTCTTCCTAATACTTCATTTTTATGGATAATGCCCTTTAATATATTTGATTTATACAAGAAAAATGCCAGAATTTGTTCTAATTTTACAGAAAAAACTAGCAGCTTCCACACAGCCCACGAGAGAGGAATAAATAAAGTCATTTGTTCATATCTGGTGATGCTGTTAACATTTTCATTCATGGTGCTCTTAGCCTACCCCACAGTGAAAGGGTAATTAATGGCATGCATTGCTGATGGGATAAGTTCTCTGAGTCCAGTACCATCTTTGTTTAATAAAAATGCTCAGTTATCTGATCAACCTGATGTATCTGACACCTTAAATTTGCTAACATCATGTCCATCACAATGTAAAAACACAATTACAGCAAAAATTAAGACAAAAGGAACGATGCTTATAAACATAACCAGATTCTTGTGAGGAGAATATATAGTCATTCTGAGATTGTAATTCTTAAAATTTGCTGGCTTAGTGCTGTCTTACCAGTATTTTGTCAAAAAACATGCTTCTTCACTTTCCAATTTAGAGTTAGACTCATAAGATTCCCTTGACACAGCTTTGACATGTTGACATATCTTAGTTACTTCTTATTGTTTTCTTCATATGCATCCTTATTTTAAAATTCCTTTTATCAGTACTGTTTTCAGAACATAATGATTACATTTGTCATGGGGAGTTGGTACATGTATATAACACATCTTAATTCTATTTTTCATCCCCCATGCCTCCCATTTCTCCTTACTCCTTCCAACTCTTGGTCTCTTTGCCCATTTGTAAAAGCTCTATTTCCACTTCTTTCTTCAATTTTCTTTTTCTTTTCATTCCCTTTCTTCCTCTCCCTCCTCCTTGAATCCCTTGTTCCCTTACCCATTTGAAAACAAACTCCCTACTTTCTATTACCTGTCTCTTATTTTCTTCTTTATTTATTACTGTTCATCAAAACTTAGGAAATTAGTTAGAATTTTGATGAACAATATATGAACTTAAAAACTGTAACAATACTGCACTTTTAGGAAAGCTGAAGAAGAGATATAAGCAGCATTTATGCTCTCTACTTTATTTAAACCAACATTGTCACTTCTACTGGTTCAACTGTTCTCAGAAAATTTTCAGATATCCTTTAATTTTCAGTATAATAATCAAAATCACTCACTATAGAAAAATGCTGCCTAAAAAAGCAGAAAATGGATATTTTCATTCAATATTAAGAATGACTGCTTGGAATGGGAAGTAATTGAGTTAAATTGAGTCAATTCATTTTTTCCTAAACCCTTTATTTATCTGATTCACATACCTACATGGGAGAAATATTTTTGTGAGAAATATCTTTAGAAAACTTGAGATGATAAATGAGCTGATTTTTGCAGTTCTATCCTCAGATTTTGATACCGCTTTCTAACATTATCTTTCAAGCACTACTGCTTTCAAAGCTATGATTTCCCTGACCTTTCACCAGCCACCATAGCTTACCTTACTTGAAAGAGCACATAACGTTGGATTTGTAAACTTCCATTTCTTAGAATTCTTTTTACATGTACATGTCCAGTTACAATAGGCTACAAGATAAATTCTGCCACATTAATCAGCAGATGGAAAGAGATCAGCACCCATTTGGTAATGTGTACAGCTCTGTGTGTGTGTGTGTGTGCATGCACACACTTTATTGATTATATGCTGCCTTCCTTTGTTAACATGGATCAACAGTTGCAGCTACAGTCGCTATGCTTTTCCCCTGGACCCTCCCTCAGTGTCGCTGACTCTTAGTCCAGAAGCCTTAAGTGCTACTTCTTATTGCAAAAGTAAGTGGAAATGAGAACCAACATAGTTTTTAGTTGATCCAAGCAGAATTTAAGCCAGTTTATAACCTTCCCACAGAATACTTCCTAGTGAGTTTCAAGCTTCAGCATGGGATGCAGAGATAGACTCATGGACAATGCTTATTAATAATTATGTAAACCATAATGTAACAATAATTATGTAAACCAATTTCCTGTAATAAAATGTATCTTTATAAATATATGTGTATGTAGATATGTATGTGTGGATATACACACAGTAAATTTATACACAATTCCCTGCTGATATGCATTGATATGTACGAGACGTGAAAGTCTCCACTCTCTTCTCTCAGGTTCACTCTCCTGTTCTCTCAATGGCTTTTCTTCTGGGATTAGGAAAAAAATGGTTTTATTATTTCCTAGTAAAAATTATTAACTTGGTAGTCATAAAATAGCACATATGAGATGCTAAGTAAGGAGCACCTCTCCCACTTTATCTTCCAATCCTTCCCCTAAACATACACCACATGAGGTCTCATTTCTCACCTTTTTGCCACAAATCTGATTTCCACTGTTATCATCTGACAGAAAGTGATTTCTAGTTTGGGGGGGTTACATTTTTATTTTACTGTCTTTTTTCACCTCGTGTGGTTTACTCATCTCTATTTTGGGATTTTTTTTCTCTGTTGGCTTTCTTGAAACCACCACTCAATCTCTTTGGAAGGTACTCCATCCATACGTCTTTGATACACTGGCTGTCTATTTTTAACTTTCTCCTCAAACTATGTATACAATTATGGGTTCATATATAGCAGTAACTTTGACAAAATTACCATCTATATACTCTTGACTTTGTAATCTAAGTCTGCTAAGCTTCTCTGCTGTATCTATAGCTCCCTGTGGATAGCTTCCAAGCATCATAATTCAGTATGTCAGCAGTTTGATTAGTCATTTTTGTTTCTAAATTACTCATCATTCCAGTTTCTTCTTTTTGTAACTAACACCAATCAAGCAGTAAGCATTCAATAAACGTGTATTTAAAAGTCAGTGACTAAATAAACATGATTAGAATAGATAATTCTCCTCTATTAAATTCTGAGAGTGACTATAGCAGATTAATTTGCACACAACAACTTTTTCAAATTGCATGAAAAAGACATCTCAATAAACAAGACTCATCCAATAACCTCTGCTTCCCTTCCTCCAAGTCAATCTTAAACATTTTTTGGAGGGTTATAAACACTCTAGAGAATCAATGAAAGATAGTAAACTTGTTCCCATAGCCCAAGGATATATTTTGTGTACATGCAGTATTAAGATCCTTTGAAATTGGTTCATAGTCCCAGTACCCCAAATTAAGAATTTGTGATCAGAATAAATATGACACTAGAAAATTTTACTTATTCTTACTATATGTGAATTATATTTCCACAGGAAAATGTGGGGGAATTCATGTTCCTTTTGGGTACTTTTTATTGTCTCAGCAAATAGAAATGAAAACATTCTAGATTTTTTTTTTTTGTCAACTCTATTGTGATTTCCCTGATTGTCCAGCTGGGGGTTTTGAAAGCAAACAAAGTAAATTACTTAGTAAAAGTTACTAAACTGCTAGTGTCATAAAATGACCTCCAAAGCGTTTGGAAAGTGCATGGATTATGAGGACACCACAGCTGACTTGCTGTTAGGAGGAGGCATCCGCTCTGAAGAGGCTGGTCATGGGGCCAGGCCTACAAGGGCGTACCTCCCATCCAGAATCCCCTCTTTGCTCAGCTTCCCAGCTACCATGATGTGAGTAGTTGTCCTCCACCGGACCAAACCCTTCCACTGCACCTTCCTGACTTGGAGCCAGCTGACGATGAGAAGGGACCTCTGACAATGCTGAGCCAAATGAAAACCCTTGTCCTTTAAATTGTGGGTGGGTATTTTGTCTCAAGATGGAGCAACAAAACAAGGAATTCAACAGAGTAACTAAATCAATGATTTATCTGGTTACAATAAAGCAGTAACGTTTTTTAAATTAAAGAAGTTATTTGAAAATATTAAAACATTTGTGAGCTTCCATTATCATAATGTTTAGATGGAATTTACTCAATATATTTTAAAGTTGGTGCTATATGTTAATATTACAAAGAACCATTCTTTCTGCATTAAGACATTGGCCATCTCATCTGAATTTTCAACCATTCTTTTCTCAGGTGGTGGCCTCATTATATGTTTTTAGAGCCAAGCGAAAATTTTAGGAACATTTGTTTAATATTAACTAACCTCACAGGTAATGGAAACACAAAGACCTTTTAAAAGTTGCTGTTATTCATAAGTTGTCCTTGGTATTTGCTATTCTCTACAAAACAAGATGCAATTCTACTATGGAAGATAATGTAAGAGCAAAACATAGTTATAAGAGAATGTGAATGAAAAGTCACCAAAGTAGCAAGATATATACATTTGAGACAGAAATTTCAAGCTCATTTTAGTTTTCTCCATATTCCAGAGTAGGAAGGCCCACTGGGACATTTTCATAACTTCTTTCTTAAGTATGTCTGCCTGTCAACCAATTAACACCTATGTTGATGCATTAACGAGCAATTAATTGGTTGGCAGAGGCATATGGATGAGCATTACAGCAGGGAATCCCCTGGCTGTGTCTATTCAGGGAAAGCGAGATCTAAACTCAGTAAAGAAGGAAGGGATTTTGGGAAACTTATCACCTTAATTTGAAAAACCAATGTTTCTAATTACTATTTAAAAATCCATAATATTTCCTATAAATTTTTTTTAGCAATCCACAGCATAAACAATAAAACTTTCTTTAAATACATGATTACATATATATATGTGTGTGTGTGTGTGTGTGTGTGTGTGTGTGTGTATGTTAGAACTGAGTAGAGGAATATTATTCATCCTGTAAATCACAAATGACAGAGTAAAATCTTATGTGTCAGGATGGTTTAAACAGTGATTCATGGTAATTCCATTTAATAGTCTACTAAAATGTGCATTCAGATAACTGGAAAACACATGATTTAGGCTGAACATAGTAGGTTCTGTAGTATATCACTGTGTATAAATGCCATATTTTCTTTATCCATTCACCTGTTATGGAGAGGGAGGCTGTTTCCAAGATTAAACTACTACAAATTGCACTGCTGTAAACACAGGTATGTACAGATCGCTGTGATATGAGGTCTTTAATCTTTTGGGGAAGATATCTAGAAAGAAAACAGCTGGGTTGAAGAAAATTTCTATTTTTTGACTTCAGAGGAATTTCCATCCCGATTTCAAATTGGTTATCAATTTATAACCAAAAATAAACTGAAGTTGTTTGTAGGAAAATGAATGCACCTTGAGTCTTACATGAATCAACTCAGGCACACAAGCTTATATATCATATGGTTTCTGTTATATGAAAAGCTTAATATGTTGTGGTGGTATCTTGGTTCATGAGCTTAATTTGTACTATCACTTGGGAAAGATGGCCACAACTGTGTTTGTGTGGGAAAAATGGCTGTGATTGTGTTTGTCACACACTCCTGAGTTTTCAAACAACAACAAAATTTTGTCAAATGTTTCTGTTTGAAACCAATTTGCTTGCAAACAAAAGCATCCTTGAAACAAGGTACCACTGTTTATGTCTGTGTGTATGTGTGTGGGAGGGATAATAGGAAAACAAAGAGAAAAGTATTATAATTCAGTGCCAAGTTTTGAAAGTGCTCTTGACTTAATACAATTGTCTTACATGTTTTACATGCTCTTTGGCCTATTCATCTAGTTTTTAATCTGTATATATGGTAATTAGCTTTGTAAAGCCTTATAAGAAAAATAAACAAGTGTGAAGCTGGAAAAATAAAATGGCATGGGTGGAAAGAAGAGAAAAAAGAATTGAAATGTGTCACACACATGCACCAAATTCCTTACAGAAAATGTAATCATTATGCACTGCAAACATGTACTAATAGAATTAAAACAAAATAAAGGAGTATTGAGACTGACTTTGGTGTTGCAGATATCAATTTAGAATCACTATATCAAATGTGAATAAAGTGGGTGGAATCCACCTTCTTAAATCAGTTAAATCTATGTCCAAAATGACTTGTATCATTTATTTTCTTCTAGATCTTAAGCAGGCTATGTCACTTAAACACTCTAGTATTTTAATTTTCTGATGCAAAACTGGGTATAAAGTATTTTTAAATTCCAGGTTTGTCATAAGGATTGAGTGCATGAATAAGATATGTAAAACCATAAACATTCTGTAAATCAGCAGCAAAAAATGCTCAACAAGTGGTGGCAATGATGGCACGTGTGCCAAAACACATGCTCCTGACTAATATAGTGCCTGCTGGGTACCAAGTTGAGAAGTACTTCTTTGTGAAACAATCAATCTCTACTAACAAGAATCCCCACTATCAATGCTTTCACGTTATATTTACACGGAAAATGTTTTGACTGACCAGATTTTGTTGTTTCCCTTCATTCTGTATCAGTCTCCAAAAGTAATGAACCAAGTTTCACTGAAGACTGAAGTACTCAAACATGTGACAGCACAAGGCTTATTTATTCAGTGAGAGCACTTTAATGATCCTTTGATTTTATCTTGATACACATCCTCCCTTCTTCACACCTGTTATGCTCTTTTCTTCTTTCAAATCTTCTCTTCAAGTTTACATTTTCCCTACCATTGCAGGGCAAAAGAGTCTTTTAAAATTAGACCTGATCCAGCCCATCTAGAAAGGCTTCCTCTTGTACAACTGTTACTTTCGTCATCGTCCTCCCAAGTGGACAAATGGCTGCAATAGTCTGAATGTGGTTTGAGTGTCCTCACTAAGGGTAGGTTGAGATTGAAGGTTTAGTCTACACACTGACAGCACTGGGAGGTGGTAGAACCCTGAGGTGGTGGGGCACAGGGGAGGTCCTTAGGTTACTGGGGCTGTGTATTCAGAGGGGACTGTGGGACCTGAGTTCTCTCTGCTCTTAGGTTAAGATGTGATCACTTGGGCCGGAGGGTTAGGTCATTGGTTCCAGCGCCTGCCTCGCAAGTGCAAGGTCCTGAGTTTGATCCCCGGTAACCACATATAATGCTGGACATGGAGACTCACGCCCACCAACAATCAACACTGCATACCACCACAATGCCAGGCGTGGTGGCTCACACCTGTAATCCCAGCACTCGGGAGGCAGAGACAGGAGGATTGCTGAGTCCGCGGCGGCTTGCCTGGGCACCATAGTGAACTCAGGGCCAGCCTGAACTACAAAGCGAGACCCTGTC
>PVIC010014439.1:0-36601 GCA_004025085.1 Thryonomys swinderianus | reverse complement strand
CCAGCTGTATCCATAGTCACCTGTAGAGAATAGGGGAAAGGGATGTAAGTAGAACCTCTGCAGTTAAGTTCTAGTTTCATGTGAGCCTGACAGCACAAGGCAAATTAACTAATAAATAGAAATGAAGCTTAGAAAAGAAGCTGAGCTTGGGCCTAATCCATGCTACTCTGGGCAGCAAAGATAAAAGACCAGAGCATGGCACTCTTTTATTTAGTACACTGCAAGCAAGCAGTGTAACAGTTCACTCAGACAGTAGTAGTTTTGGTAAGTCAGGAGTAACAAATGTAAAACGGCAGTCTGTTTATACATCCTAGAACAATGAGGAATTAAGTAGATGAAGGTCTTGGTGTAGCTCTGTCTTGGAGCATCACAGCACGAGCCACCATTTGGGGTCTTTATTGTCACCAAAGGTGAAGATAAAGAGTCAAGTCCTCAGGTTGGGGTATGTCATAGCTGATCTGCAGGCAGGAAAGCTCGGCCCAGTCGTAGTCCCAATTGTGCAATAGGATTGCTCCCAACAGTCACAAGTCAAAGTCAAGTCACCAACATTTCCTAGCTGAACTCTTGCAGCACCTTTTATACCAATGTTGTGGCTAACTAATGCATCCTTCACTCAGCCACAGAATACCTTTCTGTTTCACTTCTTATGGGAGATTGTTTTATAGGTGTTTGTTGGCATTTTCAGATCATTAGTTTCTCTGATACTCAATGGGAATATATGAGACAAAAGGGAAACTCAGGGAACCTGTCCTGGATTGTTTCTCAGGCCCTGAGGTCCCTATCAACTCTATCTTTATTTCTGTAGTTTTCACTCCTCTTATGGAGAGATGATATATAGATTATACAGATATAAATATAGAGTAGATAATAGATGTGTCTAGGTTTTGATCTAGACTTAAAAGAAAGGAAAAAAGTGTTGAGCTTATATATGATTTAGACCTAATCCAGGATCCATTGCAAAACATAGGTCACATTACATCACTGTCTCATTTAAAATCTTTCTGGTTCTTTTTCCCTTGATCTCAATACTCATCTGCCTGTCTGTCTGTGTCTGTCTGTCTCTCTCTCTCTCACACACACACTCACACACACACACAACTATCACATTGATCCACAATACTGAAATAGTATGATCTTGGCTTCTCTCATCATTATTTACCCATGTCAGGGCTGGGGATTTAGCTCAGTGGAGCCACACCTGCCTCTCAAGCCCAAGGTCCTGAGTTCAATCCTTGGTACTGCAAAAAAAGAAAAAACATTATCTGGGGCAGTGATTCTTAATTTCCTTCAGCTGGCCTTTATGTCCTTGAATACACAAAAGCTCTTTTCCCCCTTATGATCTTTTTCTGTGTTCTCTTTGTCTCAACCATTTGACATTAATGCTACTGATTGCTTGGCTCCGTCTCTGCCTTTGGTTGAAGTGTCCTCTCTTTATAATGCCCTTCCCTAAATGTTAAATCTAATATTATCATCTTACTATACAAACCCCCTCCTCAAAACCCCTAAGATGTAGACTACCATGTCATCATAGGTGTAGTTGCTAGTTTTAGTTTATGTTTCTAATTAATGAATTAAACTAACATGTAATCAGATGTCTGCCCTACTGTTAGGTACTATTTTTGGAGATCCAGCCACAACAAAGACACAACTTCGGCCCTTACATAGCTTACATTCTATGAGCCAGAAAACAAATGTTAAGATACACACATACTACGGCATCCAATGACTGTAAAAAGGAAAACTAAGTAAGAAAAGAGGAAGTGACTAGTGCAGCCCAGGAATGGGAAAAAAAAGGCCTCAGTACATGTAGAGTGGTCAGAAACATCTCTTTGCTATAAGGTAATGTTTAAGTTGGGACATAAATGAAATCAAAGTCCACATTATGCAGATACCTAAAAGAAGCAGAGAGAACAGTAAGGGCCCAGGGACTGAAGTGTGCGCTCCATCACTAGGGAACAGCAAAGGGACTGACATGGTTGAAGCTTAGGAAGGAAGAAGGCTGTCCCAGAAGATGAGGTCAAGTTAAGACAGCCAGAGTAAGAGCATGGGTGGAGAGAGCTGACAGGCCACACTGGCATATGGCAGCAGGGTCACCAGTGGAGGTGAGCTGTATGGTGAGACTGAATTCAAAATTGATATTTTGGCTGGAGTAGAAGCCATCTATAAAAGCCTGATTTCCCCAGTTGACTCTGGGAAGACAGAGAGTGAAGAGAAAGCAAAGATAATTAGATCATATTGCAAATAATAATAATAATAATAATAATAATAATAATAATTAGAAATACTTCTAAAAGGAAATAAACTAATTGTTTCAAAGTTACTTAAAATTTCAAATTTACAGTTTCTTAATTGCTTTCTTATATTGTATATCACCAGGGTAAGCAACTGAGTCAATTCTATGGATAAGTGAAGACAATGAATAGAGAATTAAAGTGTTCCAAAAATACCAAATAGGCCTTTAAGTATGTGCAATCTTTTAGTTTGTAATTGAAATCTAAAAACTGAGTTTAGTGTCTATATAGGCAGCACTACATTTTGGTTGTACAGATTAAAGATAAGAGCTAAATGTCATGTCTAATATGCCAAAAAATTATGTGTATTCAAAATTATGCAACACAGTGTGTAGCATAATGTCAGGAAAATGAATGGGGACTCTAAAAATTTGTTAAATAATTTAATACCATGGCCTGAAATTGAGAATATTATTTAATTAAGTGATGACAAATATATAGTGAGTTTTAAGGTCATAAAACTATTCACTGCCTGAAGTTTCTTTGAAAGTAAACATATGGTAGTGTTGTCATGAATAACTTAAATAAGCTAGCATGTATTTTATACAACACTTTGATATTCATGCAGATGACTCTTTATCCTACCAAATATCCAGATGGTACAATAGATCTTACTTTTATGGTTACTCATTGAGAATCTACAACAACTTAAAAATTGAGTAAACTTCCTTGATAGAATTTTTTTAATAAACATTGACATTAGTCAAAACAATCTAAAGTTGTTTGGCTTAACTTCTATTTTTATTGTTGATATATTTGAGTTGAATGCTAATTATAATCTGCACAACAAATTTGATAAATGATATATCATTTGATAATCAAGAGGATAGTTGTATTAGCAAGGAAAATAAAATTCTATTTTTCTTTAAGATGTAAAATAATACTACAGCTAACATGACTAGAATAATAGTAGCTTTTAGTATAACTTTCCAAGATTAATAGCTTTCCTTAAAAATACACATTTTTCTAACATCCTTAAAAGTCATTGATAGCATATTTGAAATGCTATCACTGGGATCTTGAAGAACTCTACAGAACTCCTCAGTACTTAATCACCACTTTCTAAGGATATTTTTACATATATTTAAAAACATCCTGGAGTAAAAGACAATACTCCATAGAATGCTAGAGTCCTGGTCAGAGAATTTGCTCCACCTTCCTCATTAGAGATTAGCTTTTTGCAGGCTTATTGCTTTAGTATTTCTATAAATCAATGATTTAACTATCTAGGAAGCAATCTATTTCTATTAAACCTTGTATCTGATAAAAAATATTAAAAATTTTGCTATAGATGCTTATTATGCTAGAGAAAGTTATAAATTATGCTAATAGCAGCATCTTGGCAAAATCTTATTCTTAGTGGACATTTTATCAAATATTATAATTACTAATGATTTGGTAATAAATTTATTTTTAAACTAATATCTACCTTACACTTGTGCAGAGGAAAATTAAGAATGTTAAATCACAGCAAATATAATTTTTGACTTATTTTATTTATTGGTACATTATATATGCACATCATAATTACACTCAACATTGAGAACTTGTACCAATATATGACATGACTTAATTCTCATTTTTTCTCTTCCCCTACCCACCCTACAATCCCCCACCCCTATATGCACAAGTTTTGTTTCCTTTTTTACCATCAATTTTTTCTTTCTCCTCATTACCTACCCCCAAACCCCACTTCCTTTTGAATATTTACTATTTCACAATATCTATCATGCATTCTAGAACTCATTTACAACTTCAGTTTCTCATACCAAAGAAAAGATATGACATTCCAAGCAAATATAAATTTTAATCCAGTTAAATGCTTCCTTTCATTCCTCAATTATCTTTATTTGTATTTATTTCAATGTGTTAAAATCACCTCCTTTTTTCCCCATATACTGTAGAGTATGATAAAGTTGTATGGTATGTTCCATGAGACAAATTTAGAAACATCACCTATTGCTTCATTGCTGAAAGCATTCCTTTATTCAACAACTGTTCCTAAAATACAAACTACTGAAACAACTACCTTAGCTGAAAGCATCTTTTTAATGCTCATACTCCTAAATTAATAAAAGAAAAGAAATCATGTCTATGGTTTCACTATATATATTACCCTCTACCACAGCTAGCTAAAACCCACCAGGTTAATAAAGTATTAAAATAAATGTCCCTTCCTTTCCAAATATGAATTATAATTTTTCAGGAACTCCAATCTTGCAAAAACTTCCCCTTCTTTCCTAGTAAGACTTAAAGTTCTGCACAAACTCCATACTAGCAAGAGGCTGGTATAATCATTTCACTTCATTCTATTCTTAGACTTATTCATCAACCAGAAGTTAAAAATAGATACATTTGCCACCAGAAGAGGCATCTCCCTTCTTTCCTTTCTTCATTTTCCTTCACTTTGCCTTTAAAAAAAAAATAACTGTAGAAATGAGGAGCTTGAAAATGAGGGGAAAGACCTTCCTGGTGATCACTGAGGGCAGTGGCTCTTGAAGTATGGTCCCCAAAGCATCAACATCAGTATCACTGGAGGCTTGTTAGAACACAAATGTCTAACTCTGCCGGTGGGACCCAGTAAATCTGAATTTTAATAAGTCTCCAGATGATTATGAACCACGTTTTGAAGCTAGAGGACCACCAATTTAGGGAATACAGTAGTTACCAGGACAATTATATGTTAATTACCCATTTGAGACAAAACAGTTTGGGTATCCTTGCATATTCTCCCTAGATTTATTGCTTCAATCGATGGAAAAATAATGTAATGAAATATGGTGGCTCTGGATATATGACAAATTAAAAATTTATCTCTGGACTGCTGTGACTGAGGGGAATTTAGCTCATAAATTATAACAGATTTGAGAATTTCAGAGTCTGAGGAATGGGAGACCGAATGGCTTTCCCCTGAAATCAGGTCCACCTGGAACCTCAAAATGTACGAACCTTCGAAATGAGATACTTCTTGATATACTAGTTAAGATGAAGTCATACCGCATTAGGGCTTGTCCTAACTCCTGTATTGAATGTCTGTTTGTCTAATAAGAACAATTATGTAGATAGCCATGTGAAAAGAAGGCTACAAAGAAGAGGAAGTTCAGCGACCATGACCAAGGCATGGATAGGGCTACTGACCACTGCATCTGCCCGGAGAGAGGCAAACTTCTTCCCAGAGCTTCCAGAAGGAACCAACCCTGTTGACAAATTCATATTGGGACTTCCTGAAACCTGATATAATAAATTTCTGTTGCAAACCAAACAGTTTTTGCTTAATTTTTACAGAAGCCCTGGGAGATTTCCTAGGCTTTGAACTGTGTATTATCTACTTTGCTTTCAAGCCCCATAAACCACGCCCTAAAACAAGCATGTCCCCCACATACCCCACCTCATCAGCCCCACCTTCCTTGTCCGCTTCAGCCACCTCTCACTTGTTTTCCAGTTTTGTTAAAATATAAGAGATTTCTCAGAAAACTAGGATTAGGGGTCCCATTTGACCCTGCTAGGAATATACCCAAAGGAATTTTAAAAATCACATTGGAAAGACAGATGTACACCCTTGTTCATAGCAGCTCAGTTCATGATAGTTCAATCTTGGAAACAACCCAAATGTCCATCAACTGGAGAGTGGATAAAGAAGATGTGATTTTTTTATAAAATGGAGTATTATTCTGCCATAAAGAATGACAAAATTGATTCATTTATGTGCAAATGGATACACCTGGAGGACACACTAATAAGTGAAATAAATGGATCACAGATAGGCAAATACTGGATCTTTTCTTTGATATGAGCACCTGTAGATGCAAATGAGCTCTAGAAAGTATGACAGTTTTTGTAGAATGGGAAATTTCTAAAGGAAATTCGGTGTGGGCATGTAATGAGGGGAAGGAATAAATATGATTCTGAAAGAAAATAAAAGAGCATGTATATAGGGGATGGGAGGCGTGGTGGGTAGGGATATGGGTAAAAAAGTGAATTAATTTGTGTTGTATATTGGTACAAATTCCCCAATGTTATGTATGATTGTGAGATGTATATAAATTGTACCAATAAAGAATTATATATATATATAATTGAAAAAAGATGTACATGTTCACAGTGCATAAAGCGATCTTTTGACTTACATATATATTAAGAAATATTTAGCACAGTCTACTTAAGATATCCATTTGCTCTCACAGTATATGTGTGTATATGTGTGTTCGGTGAGCATAGTTAAGATCTACTCTCAATGAATTTCATATGTATGGAACACATGTAGTCACCACAAAGTACAGTTTTAAATTTTCAAAACTTACCCATCTTATAACAACATGTATTTCCACCTTTTAACACTTTTCACATTTGTGAAGCACCTTCAAAGAGTCTAGCTTTAGCGGGTAAAGTCACACGCTACTTTATTGTTGTGAAAGAGGAAAAACAACTCTCCTGGGAGGATATTAAATGTTAAACTGTTTTTGTTGTGGGGAAATAAAGCATTTGTGCATTGTTAGGTATGAATCATGCCTATTATCTTCATCCATCTGTTTTTCGATAAAAATTTCAGATTGAAGTGGATTATTTTTTTAAGCTCCTTTATACTCATTTGTTCAAATATGTAGCAACCCTTTTAATTAGACCATTTGACCATTTTATATGCAAATAACTAATGCCATTAAGTGTATCTGTGTCTCCTTCTGCTGCCATTCCGGTTGTGTCATAAATGCACTGACCCTCTGCAAACAGGGTTAATTAGCGAGTGTGCGAGCGAGGGCCTGGCCATGCAGTCACTGCCAGCTGTAGATCTAAGATAAAGAAACGAGATTTACCAAGCAGAGCTTTTTGTCTCTGAAACAAAACCACATGCAATTATGAACAATATATTCAGGGAGCGAGCCTTGAGGAAATGTTGCATTCTCTTTACCTTATATTAATAATTCTGTGAGCTCCTTTGTTATCTTTCCTCTCACAAATGACTAATAAAGTAGCTATATTTTAATAGATCAACAGATGTTTTTAAAAATCACATGAATGAAAAAATATAGAATAAGACGGTCTTGCTAAAATAATTTAAACTTGTATGGAGAGATTTATACTAGCTCTTTAACCATTAAAACAAATATATCAAGAAAAACCCATGTTTCTTTCAGAATATCTGATGTGTGCTAAATGTTAAAGATGTGGTATAAGAATAAAATTCAGGTTCCTACTTTCAAGAAGCAGTAATCTAAAACAGAAGTGGGGGTGATAGACATTTAAGAATAGGCTTAAAAACTGACTTGGGGCCCTCAACTAAGAAAGGCTACTGTGCTGGTTTCCTAGGGATGCCATAAAAATTACTGTAAATTTAGCGGGTTAAAACAACAAAAGTTTGTTTTGTCATAGTTCGAAAGCAAGAGCCAGCAAAACATGCTCTGCCTGAGGGCTCTATGGATGTGTCTTTCCTCTGCTCTTCAAGGCTCCAGACATTCCTTGGTTTGGAGCCATGACACTCCAGTCTCTGTGTCTGTCTCATAAGACTGTCTTTGTCTCTGCCTTCTTCTTCTCTAAGAATATTTCTCATTGTATTTAAGGCATATTCTAATCCAAGAGACGTTATGTTGAAATCTTTAACTTAATTACATTTACAAAGAACCTTTTTCCAAATAAAATAGATTAGTTGATTCCAGATAGAGATACTTTTGGGGCGGGCTATGCTTCAATCCACTATAGCTACTAAAAGAAGGTGACCTCCTCACTATGAAATGGCTTTGAGAAGAGGGGGAAACAAGTAGAGAGTTGTCTTTTAGTTACAGAGCACACAAGTTGCCCAAGACTTTCTGTCTTAACAGCACAGTTCCCTGGACATAACAAACACTCGCTGACAATGGGATTGTAAATTAAATATGTTCTCAACAGTTAATTCACAAGAGCAGAAGACAGCCCCAGACTGGGCTGGATTGGGTAAGATTACCAAAGAAGCCCTGAGAGAACAGAAATGAATGAAAGAGGAGGGGAGGGAAGAGAGGAAAGGGGGACCAAGAGGCAGTTTGGATTTGCAGAACTCTGTGAAGAAGAGGGGAGAAGGAGTTTCATGAAAAACAAGAGAAAAAATACAAGAAAGGAGGCCTAGGGAACAAGAGAAGAATAAATTTTTAACAACAAAAACGTGTCAGCTTAGGTTAAGCTGATCAAGTAGCATGAAGCCTGGGTTTGGGAATTTTGAGAGGAACACTTTCAGAAGTTCAGTGGATTACTGATAAAAATGATGGCAAACATTTTTATATTGTTTTCCTCTTGCAAAATGAAATTAAATCAACCCAGGTGCCTCCCAGTTTACAATTATTTGTCTCACAACTTTCTGACTTTAAGATGTTGTGAAAGCGATAATTCATTGTACATTGAATTTGCTATTTTCCTGGGCTACTGGTAGGTGGTGATACTCATTCATGATGCTGTGCAGTGCAGTAACCCACACAATCAAAAGGAGAAACAACCGGGCCGGAGGGTTAGCTCAGTGGTTCCGGCGCCTGCCTCGCAAGCGCAAGGACCTGAGTTCAATCCCCGGTAACCACATATAATGCTGGGCGTGGAGACACGCCCACCAACAATCAACACCGCATACCACAATGCCGGACGTGGTGGCTCACACCTGTAATCCCAGCACTCAGGAGGCAGAGACAGGAGGATTGCTGAGTTCGCAGTGGCTTGCCTGGGCACCATAGTGAGCTCAGGGCCAGCCTGAACTACAAAGCGAGACCCTGTCTCAAAAAAAAAAAAAAAAAAGGAGAAACAACCAAGAGTCTACTTTGTATTGTGTTTCTTGGGTGGGGTCTTCATTAGGTTATGATTTTTCATGCACCATGACTTACAACCTTTTCATCATGGTTATGATGGTTCTCTGGTTATAGCCCCATCATAAATCAAGAAGCTTCCGCACACAGCCTTCCCAGCCCCCCACCATGAGTACACACAGCACACATTTCAGAGATTCTGAAACAATTCCTGCAAGGACACAGGTCCATGGCCTCTTTCCTCTGAACCAGAGACACACTGTGCAGTTTGCCATGGGTCATTAGAGCTGCTGCGCCAGAGTCCCCCACTCACTGCAGGACAACTTACCACAGTCACAGTGGGTGAGCACACTTCCGAACTATGGTTCTGCTGCTGACCTTCTACACATTAGAATGTCCTTTGGGCATCACCCTGAATCCATCCCGATGCGTGAGTCAGGAATACCTAATATGGATTATAGACATTTTTTATCAATAGCATGAAATGTATTAGAAATACAGTGAGGTTTCATGTTTTTATGCTGGATAGTTGAAAATGCATTATACTTTGGAACTATTATCAGGTCACTCCTCTACAATAACATATGTTGTGACGTGAACTTAGGTTTTCTTAAATGGAGGACAGAAACGTCCTTATTACTATAATCTTAGATGTTGGAAGAACATTGAAGAAGCTCTTTCATGGTTTGTGGTCCATACCACACTGTGGCTGTTTAAATTCCAAGTTTAGGAATGGCTAAATAGTGAGGCCTCTTTCTGTAACTTGGAAGTCTCCCACAACATTCTTAAATTGGTAGTAATGGTAACTATGTACAAGTTTACTCATGCCAACTATTTTTTTAATGTCAAAAAATATGTTTGGACATTTGGATGTTGGTATTTTAAATGATAACAATCATTAGTAAGTTTTGAATCATTTCTTTCAGTTTTATGCATTAAATTGTATTCATTTCATAACTGAAAATAGATTTATTATTCCTTGCCTTACAACTGAGCTTTAAAATCAGAAAAAAAATATTTTATTTGAAACCAACTTTTTTAGCTGTTATGGATTTTTAATTGAAAGTTTAGGAATTTTGATGAGCTCATAAAAATTCTTTAAAACCTTAGCTGATGGTTAATTATAAATCAGAATTTAAATGTATACAGGTTGATAAGAAATTATAGTATATTCAAATTCTGACTGTTATTTCTGTATTATACTTATAACTGTTGAAAAAGTATGCATAGCATTTACCTTTGGTTGAATTATGCAGTCATAGATCTCTAATTCAACCTAACTGCAATTTTGATATGACACCGAATTAAGAAATTACTTCAAGAATTCAGCACATCTTTGAAAATCAAACATTTTCCCATGCTTTTAGCCTTTATATTCATAATCTACATATATGTAACTAATTTTAAGTTAATAAGCCTTTAACCAAAAAGAGAATTCTGATCTCCTCAAAGCTTTTATCCTTGCCCTACTTAAAATGTCACTATTAAGTTCTTTATTCTACCCGTTTGTTTTTTAAAAGATCTAATTATATGTTATTTTCCTATGTGTTGCAATTACACAGTTTCCTTTACATGAATATTGCTTTCTACAGAGAATGCACTTTGAAACTTATGAAAAAATTAACTATTGTTTCTATAGAAATAGGAATGCTCTGTGAGCAATAGATTGGAAAATGAGAAACATTCACTATGAATTGGAGTCTTTCTTGCTCAGGCTAGTTGAAGGGTAATTTTATAAAAACACCAAAAAAATGAAATCTGGGATCTGATGTAGCAATGCTGCACACGGGAGGGTAAGGCACAGAGTCACACATGCACACCAGACTCTGGGGAAGTTTCTGGAACTCTTCCGTTTAATGAACGCAGTGTAGGGCTTTATATAGCACAAGCAGTGGGAGAGGTTTGCGGTGGCTTTTGGGGATTAGTCTATAGTTGTCAGAGGGGCCCAACATTGAGGAAGACTGGGCAATCTCTGGCCATGGGTTGGCCTTTAGCTCAATGCTCACTTTGGTCTCAACTTAGTCTGCTGGGGGCTAAGGGCTCTCTCAGGACCTAGGAGACTGGCGTGTGGTGCAGTTGGCTCAGCCAGACCTGGATTTCACCATCATCTCCTCTCTTCTGCCAACCATATGACATTTTTACGGGTTTGGTCAGATGTGGTGAGCCTAAAATTAGCCTGCGAGTCCATGAACTTAACCTGGACCAACCCATTGTGAACCCCTCCCAAAGGGAGCCCCAGACATTATTAAAGGTAACCATATCAAAGGACTAAGTCCATTTGGGACTGTAGATTGACAATGGCAGCACAGGTATCATGGAAGAAAGTTGAAGTTTGTCCAAGAGCGTGCGTAGTATTTTGAGTGAACTGACAGTGGTAGCAGTGGAATCTGGTTGAGCAAGGTGATTAAAGCAGCGGTGGCTGTGGAGACTGCAGTAACGATGGACACAATGATGTAATGATGGCCAAAGTCCCTAAAACATGTTTTTGTGTGGGTGAAGCATAAGGTTAAACAGGGGGTTGTTTAACCAATCTTTGGTAAGAGGTGGGCACACAGATGCTGAAAGGCAAAATTGTTGAGTTGGGGGTATAGGACACAAAGTAGGAATCACCGCACAAGTAGGAGCTCCCAGAGACTCCAGAGAGGGAAACACTGGCCCCAAGAGCAAGGAAAATGGGTCAGTGGTGTTGGTCTTTAGGTCACTAGGGCAGAGGAAGATAGTTGGGAGGTGAGGTAGAAAAGCAGACAGAGAAAGGAGGGACAGAAATATTCTATGAGTCTCTGGGTGGATGCCACCGATGACTACAGGGTAAATGGAGGAGTCATTGCCAAAAGGTTGAGGAAAGGAGGAATTGCAGTTGATCATGACCAGCAGCAGGGGGCTGGGAACTAGGGCTCATCTTATGTGACTGTGGCCTGGGAGTTGGCAGTGAGCACAGCACACAGGAGGACCACCAGCACTGGCCCTGGTATGGGGTGGGGACTGTCCAAAGGGGCCAAAGCACAAGCTTGGTCATGGGGGTCCTTTATATCTGTCTAGATGGTCTTATTGGGGCATCGACATTTTGGGGCTGTTCTTGAAATGAGAGCCTCCTCATTTGGCCCATTGGTGGACTGGGTGATTATGTAGGGCTTGACACATTTTGTAGGGAGCCACCCTTCTGCAGGCTGAGGTGCTCCCAGGAGTCACAGTCCAGCCTTCATTTGAGGTAGAAAAGGCCAGTGTCCTCCATGCGGATCAAGTTGTTCTTGTGAAGTGGCTTGTGGTAGACACCACAGAGGTGCTGGTCCAGGTGAGAGCTGGGCACCTCTCTGGGTGTGTCTCGCAGGACATGCATGTAGAGCAGCGGGGCCTCAACTGGCTGGTCCAAGTACCACTGCTCCCAATAGGCTTCCCTTGGGAAGCAGAAGCCCAGAGCGGCTTTGCCCAGCAGTGGCAGCAGCAGCAGCAGGAGCCATAGCCCCCACAGTGCCACACATTGCCTTGCCATTGCCTCTGGCAGCTGAGGATGAGGTTCAGAAAGGTCGCATGGGTCAGGCAGTTTAAGGGGTGGAGCGGAGGAGGGGCCACTGACCCATAGGGGGCGGGGCCTGTGTGTGCGCGCGCGCGGAAGGCGAGGCTCTGGCACCACCTTGCAGTCATGCCTGTGTGTCCGCCTGAAGAGAAGGGGCAAACGCTCCATTTTCGGATTGCGCAGAGGAGCAGAGGATATTTCCCCTACTTGGAGAGGTGAGGTCGGTGGAAAGAAAGTGGAAGGAGGTTCGACACGTTAAAGAAGCGGCCTGCTGAGCCTCAGGGACAGTTGCGGCCCGCTGAGCCTCAGGGACAGATGCGGCCTGCTGAGCCGCATGGGGGTGGGGGTGGGGCGGGGGGTGTCCGCAGCCTGCTGAGCTGCAGAGGGGGAAGGGGGACACCGCCTGCTGAGCCACAAGGGGTGGGAAACTGGACTGCTGAGCCGCGCGGGGGGTGCTGAGCTTCAGGGAGAAGAAATTCCCCTTAAAGGTGGGAACACTCACCAGAGAGGAAGCGGCCTACTGGGCACTCACCGAGAGGCGAGGCAAGGCGAGGCGAAGGATTTCCTGCGGGTCCCACATTTGGGTGCCAGTTGTTGTCACGGGGCTGCACATGGGAGGGTGAGGCGCAGAGTCACACACGCACACCAGACTCTGGTGAGGTTTCTGGAACACTTCCGCTTAATGAATGCAGTGTAGGGCGTTTTATAGTACGTGTGGTGGGAGGGGTTTGCAGTGGCTTTTGGGGATTGGTCTGTGGTTGTCAGAGGAGTGGCCCAATGATGGATAGACTGAGCAATCTCTGGCCATGACGTGGCCTTTAGCTCAATGCTTGCTTTGGTCTCAGCTTAGTCTGCTGGGGGCCAAGGGCTCTCTCAGGACCTAGGGGACTGGCGTGCCATGCACTTGGCCCAGCCAGACCTGGATTTCATCATCAGGGATTTGCAGTTTACCACAAGTCAAGCGTCTTAGACTGCCAGTAATCCAACATAATGTAGCTTCCAATGCTATTGAATGTGCATGTGTACACGTGTGTGTAGGAGTATGATTTGTCGAACCATCCTAGCAATACAAATTTTAGGGTACCAGAGTCCCACTGGATTTCTTTTTATAAATGACATTGTTTTACAAAGAAAGAGAGAGTCTCAGGTAAAGTAAGATTTTTGTGCCTTTGTTGATCTCTTTTCTACTATTTTTATGAAATACTTGAGACAGGCTGATTTTTATAAAGAACTTACATTTATTTGGCTCACAGTTCTAGAAGTTCAAGGGTAGGCCTCTGGCACCAGCTGGGCACTGGTAAGGAGAGCCTTGTGACCAGCCAAGTTGACACAGGAGATTCATCAAGACACATATGTTCCTTGAACTTCCTGGCTAACCCTCATTCCCTGAGTCTCCCCACAAACCCATCCCCAGATGGGAGTTTGTTATCCTGAGCTAAATTCCCAGATCAGCCTTTATTTTATCATAAAAACACAACCTTCTCTCAGGCCACCTAGTAGGATTTTGAGAACTTCTGTAACATTAGTATCTAAAATGCACTTAGCTATGTCATGGATACTCAGTAAAAACTGGATGAATAAATGGGTGAATAAATGAATTGGTTTTAATTTATTTCTGTTAGTTTTTTTGCATTATACATTCCTTGAAAGACCAACTAGAATATTAATTACTTTTTATACCCAACCCCTGGCAGAGATCAAGAGCTTAGTAAAAATATTTACTGAAGAAATAAATATCAGATAACTGAATTGCTGCCTAGTGCATATATTTTCTTATCCCTAAACACCTCAATTTTATACACTTTTTAAGTTTTAAAGAGTTTACACAGATTCCCACTATTGCACTTGCAGAGAAATTATAAAAATAATCAAGGTTACAAGTCAGAAAGTGCTAGTGGTAAAAATCAGATGAGTGTTTTTTCACAGTCCTGCAGGTAGTTTCATTGGTCTAAAATCCTGTAAGTAACTAGAGTAAAAAGAGGCAATAGATCAGCCAGATTAAATATATAATATTGTGTCTCTGTGGAAGTCACAAGCATATATGAATAGGACACCAGCTAGGAGGTTTTGACCAGACTCCACAGGACAGATGAAGGATTTCTAAAGAGGAAGGGTAAATATGAGAAAGAGAGCTCTGAGCATTTCATAGCACTAGTATTACTGTGCATCAAGGAAAGCTAACTGTAAAAGACATTCCCACTTGAATTCATGATAGTTGAGCCAGGTGTAGTGTTACATTCTTTCCATGGAAGAGGACACTGAGGTTTAATTAACTCCCTCACATTCAATGATGAGAACAGCAAAAACTTCAAGCCTTTGATAAACCGGCTACAAGGTATATATTTTGTTCCACATCAGTAGTTCTCAATCTTAATCGACCAGCAAAACTACCAAAGCTGTGCCCTCACTTAAAAGCTGCATGAGAACCTCTGAGTAACAGGCCCTGGTGTCAGTATTTACTTTTAAATCTCATCAAAGTTTCTAAAATGTTGCCAGGGTTGAAAACTACTACCCCAAATATCATAGGTCCCTCCCATGTTTCCAGCCTTCACCCTGTGGAATGGCTGGTCTTCTCACCTTAAAAGGAAACTTGACTCAATTTATGCACTAAAAACATATAAAGAAGTCTGAACAGGCACGTATTTTCAGGGGATCTGAGGTGTTCTCATTAGGTGCCTATGTTGATGTTGGTGACAATGTTATCCCATTGTTTCTTTGAATTAATGAAACTGACTACACCACACCTATTCTCTAACTCTTCGCAAGGGGTTCTGCTCACTGCCATTCTGCCTGGGAGAACTGTGTAGCACAGCTTCACCCTTTATTCAACCTCTCCCATTCCAAAAATAGATGCACATGCACTTCTAAATATACCTACACATACGCATGTGTGTGTACACACACACTCCACATGCTAGAAATTAAATTTAATATCAAATTTTCCTCCACAAATTTCAGTAGTACAAAGGTAGTTTTGCTTTGCATTATAAAAACTTGTACCAAACATCCAGAATCACTACTTTCATGTAAAATAAAAGGTATTTACACAAAACCCACATATAAAGGATGAAACTGATTAATTTTGTCTCAATCCTAATCAGAAAGATTAGAAAGAAAAACAAAAACACGATCACAAAAGTAAAAATTTTATACCATGGCTACTCATTAGAATGCAGGAGGTCGTTTTGAACAAACAGATGTTCATATCCAGTCCTAAAGATTCTGATTCAATTAGCCAATGCTTCCTAGGTCATTCAAATTGGATTTCTCTTTACTTTTTCTAGGCCATTTACCTTTGTAGATTAAATGAGAATACTGTATATATTTACTTTATTCACATATGCTTCATATATTTACTGTCAGTAATGATAATGATGTTAGTAACTCTGACAAGTTTTTTATTTGCTAAGCAACTTTTCCAAATATTTTACATACAATAATTCATTTAGTATGAAGGAAATATTATTTTTTTGCAGTTAAGAAATAGGTTTAGATTAAGTAACTCACTGCAAGACATAGCAAAGGTGAAATACGAATCCAACACGCTTTACAGGCTCAAGTGAGATAAACCTATATGAAGTAAATGAGATTATATCTTCCAATTCTCCCTCTAGACTTCTGCAAGGACTAACCAGCCTTACCAATACCCTTCTTAGGTGGTAAGATTCCACCCTACTGCCATCCAACCCAAACATCTCAGTGCATCTATTTTCCAGTGGAATAACAATCACTATATCTCAAAACTTCACATTTTATTACCTACTACTGTTAGGAAGTTAATGTGTTCCAGAAAGGTAGCCTCTTTACAGATGACTACATTAAAAGGTGGTGGTGAGGGCTTTGAAATCACATAGACACAAAATCCAATTTAGGTTCTTTGACTTGTTAATCCTGGGTTTGAGGGAAATAATTTAATGATACTCCGTTTCTTAACTCACAAAATGAGCAATTAATCTTATGCTTTGCCACTACCATCCAGCTTCTTCGTTTTCTGTTCTTCTTTATTCCTCTAAACTCTGTGGTTTTCTAAGTTGTGAAACTTGTGTTTGACATAGGCTTAGCAAATAAACAGTTATCTAATATAAATGTGGAACTCTAAAGAAATATTTAGAACAAAAATGACTTAAAACTTTACAGGCTCCTTCCCTGGCCCCTAAAACTATCACTATATGTAAAGGTTAAAATGCAGATTTTAAGATTTTTCTAAGAAACTGTTGAGGAAAATGCATTTGTCTATGTTTTGTTTACATGGGCTGCATCTTAACACATCCCATATGCCCTTCCCATTAGTTTACAGGACAGTGGTAAAGTATTGGATTATGGTTAGATTCTATGTTATTTTTTATTGAAAAATTACATGTATATTGCACAATAGGATGTTTTGAAGTAGTACACAGTGTGAAATGGCTCCGTTAGCTAATTAACATATACATTAGCTCCCATAGTTAAAACACTTAAAACCTATTCTTGTAGGAGTTCCAAATACAATATAGTGTGATTAACTGTAGTTAACATGTTGTACAATATATCTCTCAAACTCATTCCTGCTTTTTAAGTGTGATTCTGTGTTTTTTAACCAATATAACCTTAATAGCAATCACCTATCCAGCTTCTGATTAACTATCATTCTACTCTCTAATTCTGTAAGTTCAACATTTTCAGATTCCCCCTATAAGAACCAGTGTTTAAAAGGAAATAAAGTTCTTTATATACTCTAGATAGTAGTCCTTTGTCTGAGAAACAGCTGTTAAAAATTCTTTCCTACATTGTAGGTCTTCTTTTCATTCTGTTGGTGGTTTCTCTTTCTGTGCAGAAGCTTTTTGGTAAAATGAGATCCCAGTTGTTGATTCTTTCTGCTAGTTCCTGCACTGCTGGGGTTTTGTTCATAGAGCCTTTTGCTATACTAATGTCTCTAAGAGTTCTACCTATCTTCCAGCAGGTTTAGTGTTTCTGTTTTAATATTTAGGTCTCCAATCCACTTTGATTTTAATGTAGTGCATGATGAAAGAGATAGAGCTAGATTTAATCTTAGGCAAGTTAAAACCCAGTTTTTACAGGAGCATTTGTTAAAGAGGTTATCTTTCCTCCATTGAGGGTATTTAGCTCCTTTGTCAAAGGTGAGGTGGCTTAGTGTATCTGGGATTGTTTCTGGATCTTCTAGTCTGAATAAAGATTTTTTTTAATAAAATGGAGTTTTCCTCAGCCATTAAGCATGATAAATTTAAGACATTTTTACTCAAATAGAGGTACCTTGAGGACATACTCATAAGTGAAATAAATAGGTCACCAATGTATAAATACCATAACATTCCTCCAGTATGAAACTTGAAGGTATAAATGAATGCCAGGTCATGTGAAAGGAAGAAAATGTGCGTAAGGAAAAGTGACAGGGCAGGTAGAGGAATATAAAGAAGGAAAAGAAAAAATTTGATACTTAAAAAAGGAAACAAGGCTTATGTATGTAGGGGGTGGGGTCATAGGGAGGGCAGAGGAAAGGGGGATCAATGAGAATCAAGATGTGTCATGTACAGGTACAATTCTTGATGTTGAATGTGATCATAATGTATGTATAAAATTTACTAATAAAATCCATTTTTCTTTTTTTGAGACAAGGTTTTGTTTTGTCATTCTGGCTGGCCCTGAACTCACTGTATAACAAAGGCTAGCCTCAAATTCTCAATGATCCTCTTCCCTCTACTTCCCAGTGCTGGGATTATAGGCGTGAGCCACCAGGCCTGGCCTTGTAGTATGTGGTACCAGAGATTGAACTCAGGACTTGTGCTTGCCAGGCAGATGCCAGAACCATTTAGCTAAATCCTCAACCCAATAAAATCAATTTTAAAAAACCAAATAAAATGAAGTGTGAATATATTTCAACTGTATTCTAAAATTGTAGGAGAAAATGATTTGGCAAATAT
Source organism: Thryonomys swinderianus (assembly GCA_004025085.1). Taxonomy (NCBI): domain Eukaryota; kingdom Metazoa; phylum Chordata; class Mammalia; order Rodentia; family Thryonomyidae; genus Thryonomys; species Thryonomys swinderianus. The sequence goes on along the minus strand of PVIC010014439.1, from coordinate 18,123 downwards.
TTTGCAAAGTAACAAAAATTTTGGCAACTGATTTTGGTCCTTGGTGTTTAAAATATATCTAATTATTTTGTTCATGAAAAAAAGAAATACTTTTTCTTTCTTAATATTACATTAACCAGTTTCTTTTAATATTAAGATTGCTGTACTTTATTTCTATAGTCCTTGTTTGCTTTCTTTGAGTTAAATACATCTGACTTCCATTATGTATTTCTATTGATATTCTTCACAATATTCATTTAAGTGTGTTTGTTTTTGTTTTGTGGTACTGGAGATTGAATTTGTGATGATTAAGTGCACTTTTTAAAAACTGAATTGTCTTTTGTTGTTGTTGTTGTTGTCTAAGTCAGGATCTCACTAAGTTTCTGAGCCCCACATTTTACTTGGAATCCTCCTCCCTCAGCCTCCCAAGTTTATGAGATTAGTCACATACCACTGTATCCAACTCCTAATGTTTTTCTTTTCTTTTTCTCTCAGAGCTATGACATGAAATTATACAGTGTACACATGGATAATTGCTTACATTTTAAATGGTAATAATAATATGGTCTAAGAACTGTAACAATATGAAAACTAATTCATGAAGAAATTTCAATATCACTGAAAAAAAAAGAAGTGCTGTTCAAACCTCACGGAGATACCATTTTACCCCTGAAAGAATGAGTATCATCAACAAATCTAGTAATGATTTCTAGTTAGGATGTGAGGAAAGAGAACTCTCTACACTGTTCATGGGAATGTAATTTAGTATAACCATTGTGGAAATCAGTATATAGATTTCCCAAAAATAATTTTTAATTGAATTATTTATTGGTACAATATATATATACATCTCAAAATCACGTATAACGTTGGGGAATTTGTACCAGTATATGACACAAGTTAATTCTCATTTTTACCCATATCCCTACCCACCCCCACCTCCTCACCCCCTTTATACATGCTCTTTTATTTTCTTTCTATATCATATTTATTCCTTCCCCTCATTACATTCCCACACGAAATTTCCTATGGAAATTTCCCACTCTGTAAAAGCTGTCATACTTTCTCGATCTCATTTGCATCTACAGGTGTTCATGTCCCAAAAATAATTTTTGAAAAGAAATTCCATTTGACCCAGATTAAATATTGCATGTTTTTGTGTATACATTTGTGTGTATTATTTCACAATAAAAAGTAATAGGGGAATAGAAAAAAAGAATATATAGATAAAGATAATATATATATTATATACAATATATTATATATTAAGAGGACAAAAATAGAATATAGAATAAAATGACATCCAAAAAAGTTTAAATAATTTCTTAAATTATCTATTCCATTATTTCAAAAATGCCAAGATATGTGCTCATTTGTTTTATTTATATTACTAGTTTCTTTAGCTCACTGAAAAGAGCTAAAGAAACTGTGCTGTTATCTGTTTCTTTTTTGTAAGAAAAAGTCCTTTTGTTAGTGACTTGTAGTCTGAGTAATATTTTAGCCATTCTTTTAAGATTATGTTACACAGTGTATTAACTATTGTTACAAATTATTTTATCATGAAATTTTATTTTATTTTTTCATATAGGTAATCACTGTGCTTTTTTATATTTTATTTATTAATATCTACCTCTATTACATTAAGATAAAAATACAAAGAAGAGCCATTGAAGTATTATTATAATTATTCACTTACTGATCTTTGTTCTTATGTCAGGTATCTTATTTACTTATAGAAAACACAAAATACACATTTTTTTCTTTTTGCTTCAATGGTCAACATGCTTTTAAAATGTAAAAAAGTAGGAAGGTAGATGGTTATAGGTAAGTAGGTAAGTAGGAGATGGTTGTTTTTGTTTGTTTGTTTGTTTGTTTGTTTGTTTGTTTTGAGACATGGTCTTACTTTGTAGTTCAGGCTGGGCTGGCCCTGAACTCACTGTGTAGCCCAGACAAACCTTGAAGTCAGTAATCCTCCTGCCTCTGCCTCCCAAATACTGGGATTACAGGCATGAGCCACCATGCCTGGCAGTTGATAATTTAAAAAAAAATCTTTATGCTTACCCAGACATTTGTCTCTTTTGATCCTTTTCATTGCTTCAGTCAAAATTAGCTTCCCTTACCCTTTAAAACTATCCTTTCTCATTCCTTGTAGTATATATCTGGTGGATATAAACCCTCAGCTTTTCCTATTTAACACTTTTGTAGAAAGATATGTTGCTGAACAAAATCCTTAGGTGGAAAAGTGCTTTCCTTCAGGACTCTGCAACACTGTCTTACTGTTGTACATACATACATTGTATACAATGTTTTAGATGAAAAACCAGGCATCATTCTCTAAGAAGCTTCTTAAGAGTTTCATTTTTAAATATTTCATAGGTGGATAGTTACTTTTGTCAGTTTTTGCAAAAATCCTCTTCAAAATTTACAGCTCATTTCTACATATGTTTGATCATTACTTTTGGTGAATAGTCTCAGATTTTCTCTTATTTTCTTCATTATTTTGTGCCTTTGCCTTTCAATTTGAATGATTTTATTGAACTATCTTGGGTTTTATCCATTTTTTTCTTCTGGTGGATTCAATCTGCTGGTCAACTCAATGTATAAATCCTTCAATTGAGGTCCACAATTTTCTTTTTTTTAATTAATTTTTGTCTTTATTGGTACATAGTGTACACAATTTTCATTTTTACCATTTTGTTCTTCTGTATAGTACTCACATCTCTCCTTAATTTCCCCAACTGTTAATATACACTTTGTATTTTTTCATGGTATCTTTTAACATCTGTTGCACAGTATTTTGAAAATCTCTGCCAAGTCTAGTATATGGGTGATTTGTGGATTTGCTTCAGTTGTATGTTTTTATGTTAATATTCACACTATTCTGCATTTTTGTGTGTTTTATATTTTCTTGTTACATATCTGTCTTTTGTTTAGGAGCTCAGTGGTAAAGATTGTTTACCTCCAAAAATGGATTCATACTTTTCTGTAGCCATCTGCTCCTCTGTACAGTAAGAGCCCAGGAGACTGAACCAGTTCCACATGCAGTGGATCTGATCTGAGCTTCGCTACACCTTACTTAGATTTGCTCACCAATGCTTTAGATGTACTGAGAGACACATCTTAAACTTTACTGTTAATGATGATACTACTCCATATTCCTAAGTGATACTCACACATACCTCCTTTAGCATTGTACTGCAGTCCTCTGTCTTCATTTTTTAGCATTGTCTTAAAAAGGGAACAAATTCTCAAATATCTCTTGAAAGTGATCCCACAGGATTTAACAACACATACACACACACTTTGCTCTGTTTGGAGGGACAATATAAGACTTCATATTTCTTCATAACCCAATGCCAAAATAAAAGATAAATCCCAGCAAGGACTATAATTATCTATATTAGACACAGTGAAATATAACATTCAATTAAAGAGAAGAAGTCTTTCTTTCTGAAGTTACCTGTGGCCCTTTTATTAAAACTTTCATCATATGTCTAAGGAATTAAATATTTAAACATATATAATTATAAATAATTCCCTTGTTTCCAAAAAGCATATCTTTAAAAGTAAAAATGCCTTCCTTTGTAACTGAAGTTCTGCTTAACATCAGTGAAGCCATAATCCAGTCAGGACAAGTAAAATTATCTTCCCAATCATTTCATGTTTTCCTTTGGTCAGAAAGCAATGAAAAAGCCAATATTGAAGTTGCTTCCCTTGTAAGCTCCCAAAGCCACTAGTATATGGTCCTCATCTGGACATTTTGTTATTTGAAGCATTTCTACATTAGTTTTCTCTCTTCATACTGTTACTCTGGAGACATCAAATTTCTCGATTTCCCTTTTTCTGTAAGAGTGTCTCATGAACACTGAAGTTCTTAGGAAGTTGGTAACCTTCTAGTATTCCTACAGCTCTACGTGAACCTGAGTAAAAAGTCAAAGGGAATCTTCAGCATCCCTTGCTGTCTTTCCTAGGTTCCTGATAGGTGCAAGGAGTTCACATGGACTGCATAAGGGAAGAGAGGACAGAGTAGCACGGGAACAGCAGTCTCGCTTCTGAATTTCTGCTGAAGGAAATACCTTTTCATTTTTAAGTTCAGCCAGCCTCTAATGAAAGGTCCCATCATAAAATATCAAGTTTGAAAAGTATGGATAGGCACATGATCATCTGGAGAAAAACTGTTTCCAAAGAGCTAAGCAGAACAGAATAATGAACAAATTCCTTCCTGTTTGGCCACCTTTGCCAATTTCTTTTATCAAAGAACACAGATTTGTCCTTTTTCTAATACTAGCTATGTCATCAAAACTTGGATTAACATCAGGTTTTCAGTGGAGTTTCAATGGTGGATTGGATATTTAATTGTGGAAATGTACTCAAGTTTTACATGATGACATTAAATATGTCTTCATTTTGGCCCCACAGTGAATTTCACCCCGCTGCTTAAGATGTTACCGTGTTCTGAGACAATAGAGGGTCTGTATTTAGAGTGAAGCCCAGGCTCAGTTCTACCTAGAGATGGACATGGTGATTGCTGTGCTCAGACTGGGCTTGACTCTAGTTCCACAAAGGAAAATCACCCTCCCCTGACCAAAAGAAAAAAGACCAAAAACCCCATACTTTTTACTGTAGGTAATCTGCATTTTTTCTAATCACATTGCATTGCCTATTACTAGAGCTACAGAATCTCTCAAAAAAATAAAATATTATTCATTTGATGAGTTTTACTTAGGGAAAAACCAAATTCTGAAACAGATATTTAAAAAAAATAAAATTCTACATGTCAATCAGTCTTCTCTCTGCCCTCCCCTCTCATCCATATAAAGGTGTCAAGGGGGGCACCTCTTCTGCAGGCTTCTGTGCTTTCCGGCCTAAAATAATTATAGGCTGTTTTGAAAACAACTGTACAACCTTATACAAAATTTGTATAAAATATCTGTTACAGATTTGTACATTGAAATATTTTACATAAATATTTCACTTACAGTTGCAACAACTCCTTGAAATATTATTATTCTCACAATAAGGATGAAGAAATAGTGTTTATTAGAAGCCAATATTTACCAGCTTTACAGTTAACAAGCAATAAAGGCAAAATGAGAGACATGTTTTCATAGTACTGGGCCCAAGTACCTCCTAATTCATAAAAAGGCTAGTCACTATTTTTAAAAAATGCATGTGAATTTTAAAATTGCACATCTACAATGACAAACTTACTCTCATTTATTCAGAACTTCTTCATTTTAGTATTCAAGAATCCCTTAAGGGCTAGAGATTTAGCTCAGTGTTTCTGGTACCTGCCTAGCAAATGCAAGGTCCCTGGTTCAATCCTCAGTAACCACATACAAGGATATGGGGCATGGTGACTCAGTCCACCAACAATCAGTACCACATACCACAGTACTGGGTGTGGTGGCTCACATCTGTAATCCCAGCACTTGGGAGGCAGAGGCAGGAGGATTGCTGAGTTTGAGGTTTGCCTACATAGTGAGCTCAGGGCCATCTTTAACCACAAAGTGAGACCCTGTCTCAAAAAAAAAAAAGAATCCCTTGGATCCGATCAAAACAAGGGCAGCCAGTCACTGAACATGTAGAGTTAAATGCAGGAAGCTGCAATGGAAACATTTAAGGGACTGCAGATTCACAGAAAATGAAATACAAGTAGAGGTAATAATCCAGGAAGTTTATTAAGACAGAGATAAAAATATTTCTACCTTATATCAAAGAAAACTACTTTAACAAATGCAACAACCTAACAGAACTAATCTATCAAAAATGCTTGTGCAGTGAAATATACCTATAAATTTAAGATCCATTTCATCATCACGCAATGTCCAAAACACACAAACTTGACTAGTAGATCTTGAAAAGATCCTACCTTCAACAGTCAAGATCAACTATCACACATGTTACTAATACAGTGATTTTAAGCCTATCATCACCAAACCTATCCTTATTGTCCTTTTTTCTCTAGCAAATATATTGTGATTATTTGTACACGTGAATTAGTTGTTCCATGTATAGGGTTGTTTTCACATAATAGTCATCCATATTGGGTATTCATTTCATCTATTTTAAAGTGATTAGAATTTACTAAGATTACATGGTACATTCTTCTGTTTTCTTTTTATTGTACATATTTAAGATGCATTACATGATATTTTGATATAACTTTGTGGATGTGCATAGCAAAGTGATTACTGTAGTCAAGCAAGTTAACATACCTCATAGATCAGTTAACTTTTGTCTTGGCAAATTACCAGTAGCTAACATAATATTATTAGCCAAATCCACATGTTGTAACTGAGAGCTCTAGATTTAGCCAACTGCATAACCTACATCTTCACATTTCTACTCTTCACTCACATCTTCACATAACCCACTCTTCACTCTGCCCCTGGGAACCAGGATTTTACCACATCTAAGTATTTGAGTTTGGTTTCTTTTTTTAGATTATACATATAAGTGCAATAATGTAGTATCTTTTTTCTGGTTTATTTCACTCAGCATAAGGTCCTCCAGCTTCATCCATGTTATCATAAATGATAGAACCTCCTTTTTATAATGGCTTAATATCCTGTTCTATATACATATGCTGTAACTTTACTCATACCTGTGTTGATGAACACTTAGTTTCTCTTGCATCTTAGTTACTGTGAATAATGTTGCAATAAATACAAGAATACAAGTATCTTTAGTAGGTGGTGATTACTTTTCCTTTGCATATATACCCAATAAAGACTTTGCTGGGTGCAATTTTAAATTGATTCACATTTATTAGACTTATACATAGCATCTTGCAGCTTTGAATCTGAGCTGTTGTAAGAGCCTATTTTCCAAAATTCTTTTTTTCTACTTTTTCTTGGGAAGTGGCTATTTTAATTACTTTTCAAATAGTTACTACTTGTATTTATTAGTTCGTGTTCTTTGAACAAAATGATAAACTCCTTCCTAAAAGTTTAGTTTTTGAATAAACAATATATGCTTTTAAAAATAAATGAAATTCCCAAGATAAAATACCAACTCTAAAACATCACGTTGAGAATACCACCTGCAGTAGTCACCTAAGGTCAGCAGAGAGAGGAAAAGGCTGACAGAAGCCACTTGCTTGTGAGTGACCAGGATTTTTCATACACATGGACAGCTCACAAATAACTAAGACCTGAATTTAAACCTCCTTTTCATCACTGCAAGAAATCTACAGCCAGAATTTGCTCTCTCTCCAAGACTGTGACAGTACAGTCTGTTTCTGGAGAATGGAGTGAAGATTAACTGCTTGTTCAGGATAAATCAAGGGTATCTGATTTGCTTGTTACATGCCCGCGTTTTCTTTGGAAGTGAGCCCTAGAAGCTATTTTTCTGATCAATCCTAACTCTCATGCTAGTGCTTACGAAAGAGAAAATCAACATTGACTCATGATAAAGACTGAGTTGTAGCCATTGTAAATCTTATCAATTGCCTTGTGAAGGTTAGAGGGAAAAGCAAAGAAAGAAATTTCCATTGTTCTCACTCCACCGTGTTTCTAGACTCACAATGCTCCTAATAATGTTTTAAAGCGTTCTGGGATTTCTGGGATCAGCACAGATGACAATATAAATGGAGATAGAGATGGGAACCAAAGGAGATGCTTGACTAATAAGTATTACAGTATGAACAATGGCCAATAATTGCCCTATAAAGAAAACTGTTCCGGTTTACTTGTTAATGGGGTATATTGGAGGACCTAATACTTTTCTTTTTTCTCTATTTTTTCTTATAGGCCAGGAAGATTGGCCTAAGTGAACTCAACAAATGTTGTCATATTTAAAGTCAGTCTCACAGACACACAGTGTAAAATTATTCTTTTATGGCTTCAGCAAAGTGCTTAATATGAAATATAAGTTCCTTATGATCACTTGGCCAATTTCTTGAAGGGAGAGATATTTTTCCTAAAATCATAAGTCAAAGATAAATTATTTTTATCTAAAGTGTGAGCCAGCATGTGACCATTTCCCATAGTTTAAATGCATATTTGTAGACAAGCCGCTCATTTTCAACACACATTTTTGAGTGTCAGTGTTGTATTAGTGTTCGGAGACACAACAGAAATGAACAGTGTGCTAGACGTGACCCCAGTGCCCGCAGCAGGCTCTGCTCACTCTTCCTGAGTCATTTGTGCCTGGAGACATCCGGTAGCCTTGGGGAAGACAGTGCTAGATAGAGGGGAAAGAAACAGAGACAGATACTTGCTTCTGGGCTCCCAGGTTCTAAATAACCTACCTAAACAAGAAGTGTTTGTTGAAACTGAAGAACTGCAGCATAAAAAGTGCCTTTTTAACCTACAGAAAATGGGGTGAAATGTCTATTTCCGCCTATAAAAAATGATGTCTTAAGGATAGACGTCTCCATCCAGCAGCACTAGCAGTGGTCTGCACTTTGCTTAAGGTATTAGTTTTGCATTTAAGAATAAGGAATGCTTCTTCCTCCTTTTTCTTCCATTAAAGAAAATCATTTTCAGGTATGTAGTAACAGATCGAGCAGTAACTAAACTGGTAGGCCACCTCGCCTCGTGGAATATCACAACAGCAAATTCGGTAAGATACTGTCGAACTACTAGTCAAACAAGTGTTTCACCCCTGATTTCTTAAAAGTCTTGCTCTGTGATAAAATAGAATCTAAAATAAATTTAAACAAAACCTGAAGGCCTTGGCAGCTGTGGCCGTCAAATGTTTTTGAGATGTTCCCGAGAGCCACAGCAGCAGCTGTGACCGTGGCCGAGAGCTGGTGATGCTGACTGTGCTGTGGTTAAGCACCAGCAGTGTGAAGCCCTTTATCCAGACCCTGAAGAAGCCGCACAATCCATCCAAACGCATATAATAGATTCACCATGTCACTTGTAAAGACTAAGTCACCTTCAGGAGCAGATCTTTTGATTCCAGTGAACATTGAGTAAATGTTCAACAGGTTGTCACTTAAAGGGTCCTCCACATTATCAAAACTTGTTAGGCCCCAGTATTTCAGGAAATGTTTTTTCCTTCTTTCTATTCCCTTAGTTTCCCTCATTTCAGATATATGTGTATTCTCTCTCTCCCTTTCCCTCCCCCTCTTCCTCTCTGTCTCTCACACACACACAAACACACACACACACACACACACTCACTCACTCACTCTCACTTTCTTTCCCAGCCCTCATAGTTTGTAAAACAGTCATTTCATGGCTTCATAAACAGAAAGATCAACAGAGAGGCAGAAGTGCTTCTCCCTTTGCTGTTTGGAATAAAATACATAGGTTATTAAAAACCAGTTTTTACACAGAAAATCCACAGACTAAAATCCACAGATTAAATGTCTGCCCTCCCCTCAGTCCTGTCAAGCCGGCTATGTGGCTGTTTCTTCCTCTCATGGAGTGCGAACCATTTTCTAGGGCTTTTTCAACTTTTAACCAAAAAAGGTACCATTTTACTTTGTTGCTGCACCCATACCATTCTAGGTAAAGTTATATGTGCGTATTAAAATTTAGATTTTTATCCTACAACAAAAATGTTTTAACATCCAAAAAGTTTCTGGATTCTCCTCAAAGCAAAAGCCAAGAGAGTTCTTTGCTGGTACTGCATATACCTGGGAAGTTAATCGTGCTGAGTAACAGCACAGAACTTGAGCTGCCCGGCTTTCTGCTTCCTGGAATGCCGATCAGAGAACATTCTTTTACAGGCAGCCAAGTTTGGAAGTCAGTTCGTTTCTGGCAGAGTAGGGGGAGGGGAGGGCAGGGGAATCACAGTGAGTCCTGGGCTGATCTTCAGCCTGGAGTGTTTCCGTAACAGCCATCAATGGAGGCATCTCCTTTTTCCCTTTCGGAGACAGGTAAAAAGACAGCTGAGTAAATCAGCCGGGCTTGAAACAGCGGAAGCTGGGTCGGAGGGCGGGGGCGGCGGGAGGGGGCTGAAAGCCTGCCATTGGTGAGTTTACCAAAGGCATCTGCCAGTGGGACTCCAGTGGAATGTGAAACCAAATCATTTTCAAGTTAAAGATAGACACAGTATACACCAGCCGCCAGAAGCTGGATTTTAAACTCCCATCTCCCCTAGAATTCCAGGGAACCTTGGAATGGTCTCGGTGGCAATTAACAATTGGGTTAAAGTTTGTTCCTCCAGTGAGCGTGCTAAGAGTTCATGTGTGCTTTGGATGCAGTGGATTTAAAAGGATTTAAGAAAGCATGGTGCGCGTACTCCAGGGTAAGTGAAAAGGTTGCCTTTGAAGTGCATCGTAGCTCCAGAAAGGTTAATATAGAATTTTTCTCTCTCATTGGTATAGATGAAAAAGTGCTCATGAGGAATTTGTAGTACATACAGCCGAGTTACTATTCTTGGGATCACTGGCATTGTACAATTTGGGGAGCAGAGCAAAACAGAGTGTTGCAGCTTTATTTTGAAACGTACATGGCAGGTCTGTAACTTCAGTTTGCTTTTTACTCGTCTTTCCTTTTGTTAACCCCTCAGCTCCCTGAATTTACTGAGTTATGGTACCAAGTGTTGTCAGGATGAAGACAAAACATCCCTGTGTTTTTTTATGCCACTGGGCGGAACTGCACTTTGGTGAGATGGAGTTCACTTTCTCTTGTGTGACACTAAGTCACTTCACAATTTAGAAAAAAAAAAAGAAAAAAGTCGAGGCTAAGAGCAAGGAGAACAGTGGTCTCTAAGAATTATTGAAAAGTGTGTAAGAGCCACTAGAAAACACTCTTTTTTAAGTAACTGAGAAAAGCGAACAATGTCCATCAAAGAGAAGAGTTTATTAATAGAATATATTTGTTCATGATACCTCATTAATCCCAAGCAGGTTCCCTTCCTCCAGAGGAGCTGATATTTGCTAAGTGAATAGAGGCATTCTGCTTATACAGAGCTTAAGAGAGCAGGGAGGGAAAGGGCTGTCTGATTTGCTGTTGCCACACAGTGCTTTAAGGATTTAAAAACGTTTTTTTTTTCATAAAGAGAGAGAATGACATACTTCAGTTCTGCATGTTTTGCCCATGTATAGGTTTTGTTTCTTGTTTTGTCCGATGACCTCTCCCTCGGCTCCTAAGGACTGCTTTTCCAAACTTGCACAGCATTCCTTCTGAATAAATACTGGCCGTGATAGTGAGTACATGGTGTGAATCGGAAATTCTACTTTATAAGGGGAAAATAAATCTGCTGCTGACGCTCTTATTTCAGAATGTGGGGCTGAACAGTTAGTCGTTAAATGCAAGCATCTAGCTTTTGTTTTGTCCAGCAGACCAGACTGAAATGAACTAAAGTGACGCTCCTAGGTACAATCATTTCTCATGAATTTCTCACTTAACCTTGATAAGAGTAAATAATGTGCCATATTACTTTTCTTTGATGGAAAAATGAGCATTATCTTGATAGAACCTCTTGGTTTTGTAACTACTGAATCATCTGGCAAGGGCCAAACAAAACGTGAAGTCGGCAGAGCCCAGGTTTAGCCTCCACTCTCTCCTCAGTCTACTTCTGTCCTCCTGTCTCCCTCGCCCTCCACAGCCCGGAGGACTCTCACTGCCCTCAGAGCCCTTCATTTCTAACAGTCCAGACCTTCCTCAAGGACGAATGGGCCTGGAGACTGCTGTAAAGTCAGGGTGCTCGATCCATCAAGAACATCAGAGTGTAATGTGCAGACCTAACCTCAAAGAGTTCAGGCAGTGTGTTAGGGAGACGTACGATTAACCCATTAGGTTGTAAACACTGCAGCTAATTTTCATTCCCCCCTCCCCGAACAGATGGTACCTCTGTAAATTTTCCCTGGCCATATCAGATGCCTGGTGAGGTCCTATAACCAGCTGTGTCCTCCGTGGTTGATGGTAGAAGTGAACCTGGTGTAGACCTTAGATGCTTCCTGGAAGTTTGTGAATACAGGCACCTGTACATGCACAGGCACATGCACATACTCCTTTCTCTTAACTAGTATTCTTCTGATCCAATTATAAAAATAAGTGAGATTATATTGGGCTCACCAGGGATTTTCTCAATATGTAAAGAGGAAAAAGTACAAAGTTCTAAAATGTATGAATTTTAAACAAAGTAGCTGAATGATGTTGACGGGAAAAAAAAGCAAATATTTCTTTACTACTATTATGTGACTTTGATCGTTTCTAATTCCCCTGATGAAATTGTCAAGCTTGGCTATATTTCTTTGAACATAGTAAAGACAATTATAACATACCTCCTAATTATAATATCTCAATGTTATTAGATTTGTTTCCGTCATTGCTTTTCCTGCCACTTCTCCCTCATGGTGTCTTATCTTCTTGATAGTTTAGAACTCTTTGCTGTATGCTAAAAGTTTATTTTTAAAAGCACTTGTAAGAATAAGTGGTAACTTTATGAAACTGTTGGTTTCCTGGAGAGAAAGCTTACTTTGCATCTGCCAAGCACCTGGAGTTGATACTGGACCTCCTCGCAGAGAATGTAACATTGGAAGCTGCTGGACCTCTCTGTGATGAGAGGCAAATCCCAGTGAGAGATGGTTTATCTTGGGGAAAGTGTGACAGAGACGGTCTTGCAGGATTGTGACCTGCCTCAGTTGTGTGTTAGTCTTTATCAGAGGGCTTTGGACTGACTTCTTGAAGGACATCAGAAAAGCCAGTGATGCAGGCCTATTCTCGCAGCACTCAGGGGGGCTGAGGCAGGAGCATCACTGGGAGACAGAGTTTAGGCGGGATTACCAGGAAGTTCAAAACCAACCTGATCTGCATACTAAGACCTTGTCAAAAAAAAAAAAAAAGCAGTTTTCTCAGGTCTTTTTTCTCTAGTATTTATATATCTACGGGCAGAAACTTTTAAAGCTGAGCTTAACTCTCTGACTTTTGGTTCCAAAACTTTCATCTTGCTAAATTTTGTCTTAGTTGCTCTTTGCTTTCTTTGTTGTTTTCATAGCTGTTTGAAGCATTTTCCTTGTCTGCTTGGGTATACCAGTCCAAATTATCTCAATTCTGCTACAAGGGGAGGAAATTCACTCTTCTGCCTTTATAGTTATTTATTTTCTAAGTCTTTATTCCAAAGAAACTATCAAACAGTCTGCTGACATCATTGGTGATTTCAGGTAGCTTTTCTGTTTTTGTGTGTGTGTTTTTTTTTTAATTTTACTTTTTAGTTGTTATCTAATTCAGTTTGACTTTTTGGGGAAAGAATAACTGTGTGCCCATGCTGATTACAAGATTCATGTTTTCCAACTTGATAAGACCTGTCTACAATACTTAACACTCTTCTTCTTTGTCCCGGGCTGACCACTTTCTTTGACAATCTGTTTAATCCACCCAACTTCCGTCACTCTAGGTTGTTGACTTTGATTCCTACAGCTTTCTCTTGGCCTGCATTCCGCTTCACCACAGTAAAAAAATATATATCTTAAAGAAATAACTTCCTTTTCCCTCTGATTGAAAGTGTTCTACTTTTTATCATCTACCTTGGGGGTTAGAATGATCTTGCCTTATTCTCCACGTCTAGCTAGGTTCCATCCACATTCCTGCCCCTAGCACACTGGGACCAACATATCTATTTTCTAAAAATCATACAAACCAATAGCTACTTAAAATGTTTCAGTAGTTCCTCATTTACATTAAAATAAAGCTCAGTCTCTTCAGTAGGTTCCCCACAAAGTCCGTCACAACACTTTGGTCCATTTTCCTAAGCTTGTCTCCTCTACTTCACTGGTTATCATGGACATTTTAACTTCATGTAGTTGGTGTCTCTAGAATATGCCTTATGCCACTGGATTTCTCTGCCACTCCACCTAGTGAATCCTTTGTCCCAAATGTTTATTTCTTCTTTATTTTGTAGACAAATCCAACTTTTCCTTCCAGGTTGACCTCATCAAGCAATCTTCCCTGTATTTTCTTTATTTGTGTAGTTCACCTTCTGCTCTGAGGACCCTGGTGATACAACTGGTGTACTGTTTGTTTCTCTGCTCTCAGTGGCTGACCAATAGAAACTACTTACTACATATTTAAGGGCTTTCTAAAGGACTATTGTGAGGTCATTTTTCCTTAAAATTTCTTTTGCTTTTTTTTTCTTCCACTTTACTACTCATTTCACATTACTCCTCATTTTATCTTAGGTCCCTTGTCATGAATAGAGATCAATATTGGTCAAGTAGTACCAGGAAAAGACATGTCTGCTTGTCCAGCCATTATCATTATTTTGAAAAAGGAGTTTCTTTGTTTCCTTCTCTATTTTTTTCCTATGTTAGTCAAACTGATGAGACTATAAGTACTGTGAGTCAGCTATACATTATCAGAGAGATTCATAATTGAAAGACAGTCCTGGAGTGGGAAAAATGATATATTTTAGCAAACCTAGATCAGAATGCTGCATAGCACAATAGGAAAAAGTGAATAGTGAACAACCAAATTAAAATTATTTCATGGCACACAACCTGAAACACAACCTGAATCTCAATCAACGGAAAACACAAGATTCTTTTCAGATCATAGTGTTGTGCTACCAGGAAAGCAGCTGATTACTTATATAACATGATTATGACCCTAAATCTTGAAGCCAGTTGAAATTTCTCATGAAAAATTTTAAGGCCTTGCTGGGTGTGGTGGCTCACGCCTGTAATCCCAGCACTCAGGAGGCAGAGACAGGAGGATTGCAGAGCTCGAGGCTTGCCTAGGCTACATAGTGAGCTCAGAGCCAGCCTGAACTACAAAGTGAGACCCTGTCTTAGGAAAAAAAAAAAATTTAAGGCCTTGAGGGCATCTTTAATCTTATTTTACTATCAGCATATACTAAGCAAGGAGAATTGCGTCATTAATTAAAAATTGAGAACAGTTGGTGGGAGTCAGAGAAGAAATAGCCTGATTTATTGTAGGAATGTTTCATTGTATGTATATTTGTTTTGCTTTGTTTTGTTTTGTTTGAGACAGGGTCTCGCTTTGTAGTTCAGGCTAGCCCTGAGTTCACTGTGTAGCCCAGGCAAGCCTCGAAGTCAGCAATCCTCCTGCCTCTACCTCCTGAGTGCTGGGATTATAGTGAGAGCCACCACGCCTGGCCTTGTAGTATGTGTTACCAGAGATTGAACTATGGAGCTTGCACTTCCGAGATAGGTGCTGAAACCACTGAGCTAAACCCCTGGCCCCATAAAATGAATTTTTGTCATACTATGTGATATCTTAATATAAAATAGAAGTACATTTATTTGCATAAATTTGACTTTGCTTCTTTGCAAATAAATATGGAATAAGGATGACTCAGAATGACTATATATATATGTATATATATGTATATATATATACATATATATATTAAACAACAGAGTTATTTTTATTGTTTCTCTTTTTTCTAATCTCATTTTACACATATATCCATTCCTCTATATTGTGATAGGTCACACATTGTGGCCCCTGAAACAGTGAATTTACTGAAACAGAGTTCAGAAACACAGATCTCCTTACTAGTTTTATTAAAGGGTATAGATTAATTTTAAATTAAATTGACCTTTCTCAACACTGCTATTTTCACCTAAAACTGTTTCGTTTTGCTCACATCCAGCTTCAGGGAGTGGAAAACATAATCCTACCCCATGTCTAGAAAAAGAAAGGACTGGAATATATGTAAAGAGATCTCATAATTTCCACACTAACACACGGTAGCACCTCCAAACCCGCAGGTCAGCACTGTCAGCCCTCAGTACTGGTGAGCGATCTATACTTGACCACATACAGACACATTACCTGTGATGTGACACTGGTTTCTTTTGTCTGTTTACACCCTTTCAGTTTCACCTCCACTGAGGTTTTTTTCTCTACATATGCCTTTTCCAAAGTGTTTGCCACCTGATCAGTTACAGATTCTCTAGGGCTCCAAAATGCTCAGAATTGACCTACCTTCACATTCGCCACTGAGGAAGTCCAGGTTATGAACAGTTGGGGAAGTGAAAGGAGCTTGTGTTAATGGCAATTCCTACAGAATGTAGAGAATGTGTGAAACCTTCGCCTCCTTCTTTATTTAAGAGCTGTTCTTGTGAAGTAAAGAAATAGAGGACAGATAACTGGATACAGAATTAATCCCAGCCCCCATGTTTGTCAATAGGCCGATGAAAAGACTTGGCTTAGGGAAAATGGCATAGAGAAATGATATATATTATACATTAGAGATACAGAGTCTTCAGTAGCATTTACATCATGGATACTCTCCTTTTTGCTTAGCATTTAGTTTTAAGCACTAACAAGATAAAACTCAGGACTTCAAAGATTAATGAGGCACTTAAAACTTTAAAATTTTTAAGTCAATATTTTAAGGTCCTTGGATGGTGATTTAAATCAGTAAATCTAATTTGTGTTCTTAAGGGCAGTATTTCTAGGAAATGCTATGGGGGGGTAGCAAAGGACCTGGATCAGGTGAATTGCTACACAGTATATCCTTTTCATGGAGATTTAGGTCAACATAAGAATTAAGGGCTCAGAACTGTTCTACCCTAAAGAAATGTGTTTGATGTTCTTCATCCCAGAGTTTTCCAAGCTAATTTAAACATGGGAGGGTAGATACATATACAAATACAAATATAGAGAGTTACATAGACACATAGGTAGACAGAACTATAGATAGATGACATTTAAACACCACAAAAAACTTTGATAAATTCTGATTTAATTGCCCCTAATATGTTGTATTAATACTTTATAGTATGATACCATTGGAGCTCATGTAATACTTCTACCAAATAAAACTAAGAATTTTAAAGAATAGATAAATATCTTTACTATTTGACAATTTGTATTCATTCTCTTGATAAATGATGCTGACTTTAGAGACTAGTGGAAATCAAATTTTAAACTGATAGAGGATACAAAAACACTTAAGATGACTTTGGGCATACAATTGGTGATACCATAAATAAGAAGGTTTTCTATACTATTCAAAGCTCAAAACTCATTGTGATTTTCCCTATTTCATCCATTTTGTTCAAAACTCTAAAACTATTATTCCATTTTACAGTATGATCATGCATTATTGATCTATTATATTTAGCAGTAATTTTCTTATAATGACCTTATGAAAGAAAGGTCATCTTCAATATCCATTGCTTGATTTTTGCTATACTTCCTTTAAGTTAAGAAATATTCAGTCTTACAAAGGAAGAAAGTGATTTCTGGATTTCAAATGATCCTCTACTAAAGTAGTTACCTATGAAATTTGCCTGAGCAAGAAAAGTATTAGATTAACAAGGACAAAACATCCCCTTTTCTCTTTAGAATATATGTTGTACTAAGTAAATTATAATAACCACTTCAAGTGAAGCAACTGTTCAATAAACATTCATAGAATTCTCTGTTATTCAGAGAAAACTGTATTATGGCTCTTTGGTAGATGTTAGGGAAGTTTCAGGTGACAGAACAAAGGTATCTTTTCATCACCTGTACACTCTGAAAAGATGATTCTACTTTCTATTCTTTAGGGATTTCAGTTCTTTTCTCTCAGTTTTAAATTGAGGAAAAATCAATACTTTGAAAACTACACCTCTTACACCAAAGAAAAAAATATTCAGTCAAAATCATGAGTCATATCAATCCTTTGCATACACTTTGCCTCTGACTAATTTTTGTTTATATTCTTTCTTAAGGTTACAATAAGATTCACAAAATATAACAAGGCAGTAACATTCCTAAAATCTCATTACAGGAGGATGTGAAAATCTTTGGAGCACTGCAGGACTATCCCTTGAATAGACCTAGGGCAGTGCCCTTGTCTGGTGAATTATAAAGTTGATTACATCCCCACTCTGAAACTGCCTAAAACATTTGAAATGCTAAAAAATATCCTGTGTAACCATTTTCAAGGCACCAGGATATAAATCTAAATTACTTAGATTTACAGTATTACAGTTTCTCCTCTAAAATGACATGTGGGAAGCATTTAACTTAATGAGGCAGAGGGTCTTGGTGTGCAAGTTACATTACATTTTTCATTGCAAAGGGTAAATTATTGCTTCAGTTTCTTATATGATACCCCAGTGGCCTCAGAGACATGAGGTAGCTTCCAGAGATGCCTACTTTTGTCTTAGACAATAACTTACCCCTGAGAGCAACCTTTCTGAGAATTACCCATAACATTTCCTACAGTAGGCAGAATTTCTTGAAGGTCATTCACAGATAGTAACTAAACTTGACTTTTTTT
>PVIC010014438.1:14251-36672 GCA_004025085.1 Thryonomys swinderianus | reverse complement strand
GCCGGGCGTGGTGGCTCATGCCTGTAATCCCAGCACTCGGGAGGCAGAGACAGGAGGATTGCTGAGTTCGAGGCTTGCCTGGGCTACATAGTGAGCTCAGGGCCAGCCTGAACTACAAAGCAAGACCCTGTCTCAAAAAAAAAGAACCTTACAACCTAAATTCTCTATGTTTCTCCTGACAAATTCAAATTACCTCCCATGAGTGACCTGCAATATACCTGACTATCCTCAAAATACTGACTCAAAGTCTCCAGAACTACATAAAACTTAAAACATACTTTTTTATACGAGTTGCTTTAAAATTCTTTATAGAAATTTCAAATATGAAATAAAACATCATTAGAAATTGAAATATTGGGCTGAGGATTTAGCTCAAGTGGTACCGTGCCAACCTTGGACACAAAAGGGCTCGAGTTCAATCCCTGTGTATCACCAAAAAAAAAAAAAAAGAAAGAAAGAAATGAAAAGAAATTGAAATGGTGACTAGATAAAGAACATGTGGATTTTTTGGGCTGGCGAGTTAGCTCAGTGGCACCATGCCCATTTTCCAAGTGCAGGTCCTGAATTCGATTCCCAGTACCAAAGGAAAAAAAGATGAGGAAGTGTTTTATAAACACTACTCAACTATAAAGTATGAATGATAAACTAGAGACATTTATAGCTAAATGGATACACACTGAAGCCAAACGCTTATGCAAAATAAATAAGACACACGTGTAAATACCAAATAGTTTCTTTGGTATGCAAAACTGAAAGTGCTTAACACACAGTTAAACCAAAATGTATAATACATAATTTCAAATAGGAAGAAAAGGTCCAAAGGGGAAGGGGATCTAGGGACGATGGGTAGGGGAAAGGAAAGAAAAAAAATATAAGAAAAGAAGGGAAAATTAGAAACAAAGTTTTTGTATAAAAGGAGCAGTGGAGGGGGCCGGAGGGTCAGCTCAGTGGTTGCGATGCCTGCCTCGCCTGCCTCACAAGTCCAAGGTCCTGAGTTCAATCCCCAGTAACCACATACAATGCTGGGCGTGGAGACTCACACCCACCAGCAATCAACTAGCAATCAGCACCACATAACACAGTGCCGGGCGTGGTGGCTCACGCCTGTCATCCCAGCACTCGGGAGACAGAGACAGGAGGATTGCTGAGTTCGAGGCTTGCCTAGACGACAGAGTGAGCTCAGAGCCAGCCTGAACTACAAAGCGAAACCCTGTCTCAAAAAAAAAAAAAAAAAAAAGGAGGAGTGGAGGGGTGGAAGGGAGGAAAAGGGCGTAGGGAAAAAACAAGAACCAACACATACCATGCACAGGCACATATCCCCAATGATGAATGTGATCACAGTGTATGCCCAAAATGTACCAACAAACTTAATGAAGAAAAAAAAGAAACAAATTGAAGAGAAATGGACAGGACTATATTATTAAAGTGATACATTTATGTTTTCTCCCCCAATTATTGGAAGAGAAAATGAAATAAATACTTAAAAATATAAAAAAACTTTTACCTGCTCAGTAAAAATTTCTTGTGTGAAGATAGTCTTCATCCTGCTCAGGGAACTTGGCTTAATTACAATCTAAAATAATCAAAAGAATTCCAACAGTAAGTAAAATATATGAAACAATCTCCTTTTGGGAATTCATTATCTAAACTAGGCATGAAATGCAATATGAATGTTCACATGTATATGCACTCTGTTTCAGAAGCACTTTCTAAAACCCAGTATTAAAGAATGTTTTTCTGCAGAATAACCAATATAAAAGCGCATCGTATAACCAGGGCTGATGCTGCACATCTCTAGTCCTAGCTACTTAGGAGAGGAAGGCAAGAGGATTGCCTGAGCCCAGCGTTTTCGCTAGCCTGGGCAACAGCAAGGCCCTACACAAAAACGAATACACTGGTTAAGCAAGTCCAAAGCCCTGAATTGTAAACCCAGCACTGCACAAAAAGGAACGGAAAGGAAGAGAAAGAGGGGGAAAGAACGGGAGAGGAAGGGAAGAAACAATATACTATATGAAAACAATGGGGCAAATTTTCTCATGGCAAAGTTAAATGACAAAAAAGACTGGGAAAAATCATTGGTAAAATATTCTACTTCTTTTTTTTGGTTTTGTTATTGAAATAGGGTCTTGCTGTATACCTCAGGTTATCCTTGAACTCACTATGTAGGCCAGGCTGGTCTTTAATTTGAGGCAATCCTCCTCCCTTATCCACCTGAGTGCTGGGACCACAGGCATGCACCACCATGCCTAACTTTTACTAAGATGTATCAACAGAATGTTTTGTTTTTTCAGTACCAGGGATTAAACTCAGAACCTTACACTTGCAAGGCAGACATGGTGTCACTGAGCTAAATCCTCAGCCCAGCAACAGATTTAATAGTAGCTTTCAAAGGTAAAAAGAGTAGACAGAGCCCTATGACATTCACAGGTGAACTGTAAAATGAATCCCAATTTGAATATTGGGTAAAGTGTGTCTTAAAAGTAATAAAATATATAAAGCACAATGGCATATCTCTTATATGTAAGATGCTTGGATTCTTTTGTCCCAATAAGACAAAAATAATGACATTATATTCACTGACATAAAGAAATGTTCATAATACACTAAGTTTTGTTTTGTTTCTGTTGTGTTTGTGGCAGTAGAGATTGAACCTATATCCCTTTATACTAAGCTATACTAAGCTTTATACTAAGCTATATCCCCAAACCTATTCTAAAAAAAATTTTTGTATAGTGAGAAGATCTAACTCTCTCAGGCTGGGTTGAATGTATGCTCCTGCCTCCACTTCAGAGTGGATCACACACCTTTGTTTTGTTTTGGTTTTGTGTAATGCTGAGAGATTAGCTTTTCTTTTAAATTACTGAATATATACACAGTTTTAAAGAAAAGACAAACACTAAAATGTTAACATTAGTATACTTGACTATCGCTTCACGATGGAAATAAGGTATTTTTCTATACTTTCCAAACTTTCTGCATTGAACATTTATTACTCTTATAAATAAATTCACTCAGAATGTATTTTCTGGTCATCATTTTTTTTTTTTTTTTTTTGAGACAGGGTCTCACTTTGTAGTTCAGCCTGGCCCTGAGCTCACTATGTAGCCCAGGCAAGCCTTGAACTCAGCAATCCTCCTGTCTCTACCTCCCTACCTCCCGAGTGCTGGGATTACAGGCATGGCCCGGCACTGTGGTATGTGGTATTGATTGCTGGTGGGTGTGAGTTACCACGCCCAGCATTGCATGCGGTTATCAGGATCAAACTCAGGACCTTGAGTTTGCGAGGCAGGCACTGGAACCACTGAGCTAAATCTCCAGCCCTCAGAATGTATTTTCTTAGAACTCCTGCTAAAACTTCAAACTATTAAACAACTAAAATTACTTAAATGAAAACAACTGTCTATTCTCAAAAACCCCCTGCAATTTGGACATATCTTTTTTTTTTTTGTAGAAAGGGTCTGGCTTTGTAGTTCAGGCTGGCCCTGAGCTCACTATGCAGCCCAGGCAAGCCTCAAACTCAGCAATCCTCCTGCCTCTGCCTCCCAAGTGCTGGGATTACAGGCGTGAATCACCACACCTGGTACTGTTGTCTGTGGTTACCAGGGATTAAACTCAGGACCTTGCACTTTTCAGGTAGGCACAGGAACCACTGAGCTAAATCTCCAGCTCTGGACATACCTTCTTTCAGAAACAAAGTCAGTTACCTTCATTCCTAAGGTGGAGCAGACCAAGTCAATGATGGCGCTCAGCTGGTTGCTGTGGAAGTACATAGCCACCAACAATAACATCTCCCCAAAAGAAGCAGAGACACCTGATGTGCTGTTGAAACACACACAAAAAATACCAGTTTCCAAAGAGAGAATAAGAAAAGGTTTCTCAGCCAAAAGAACTGAGTATAAGTACACATACCTCTCAAAGTAAGCTTCTTCCTTTATCATCCAGCTTAGCCACACCACCATGAGCTGCTCCTGTTCAGGAGTGCTGTACAAGACACACCAGAATGGCACTTGTTTAAACTAGATTTACCAGCACAGGAATACAAAACTCTGAAATTATTTTTGGTAGGAGTTATTTTTTCCTCTCCTATTTTGAAATGTCAAGTCAAATCAACTGTTTGCTGAACTGGACCATTAGTTATAATAAAGCGATGAGGAAGTTGTGGAGTTCAAGAATGAGAGCTTTGGCTTTTTTCCATGAATCTTGACAGTCAACGCTCCACAGCTTAGTTACCATATTTGAAAGCTGGAGAGAGTGAACTTCCTCACATTCCTTGGGAAAACAGACCATTTGAGATTGAGATTTTAAAAGAACTATATGAACAGCTGACACTTATCTAGTGCCAAAACTTAAGTACTAATATGTCACAATCTGATTACTAGGCTGAAACAAATTAGTCCATCTTTTGCCAGCGAAATAAAGTCCAATTTACAGAACAGTTCTTAGAATTAAAAATTATAAAAAAATAAATGATCAATAACCATGAAAGAGAAAAAAGACAACAGGCAGATCAAAAATGGTTACAAAAATTTAATAAAAGCCATAACATTTTTGTTTTTTTGTTTTTTGTTTTGAGACAGGGTCAGGCTTTGTAGTTCAGGCTGGCTCTGAGCTCACTATGTAGCCCAGGCTAGCTTCGAACTCAGCAATCCTCCTGTCTCTGCCTCCTGAGTGCTCGGATGACAGGCGTTAGCCACCACACCCGGCACTGTGATATGTGGTATTGATTGCTGGTGGACGTGAGTCTCCACGCCCAGCAATGTATGTGGTTTCCGGGGATCGAACTCAGGGCCTTGTGCTTGTGAGGCAGGCGCCAGAACTACTGAGCTAATCCTCCGGCCCGTTTTTTTTTTTTTTTTTTTTTTTTTGGAGACAGGGTCTCGCTTTGTAGTTCAGGCTGACCCTGAGCTCACTATGTAGCCCAGGCAAGCTTCGAACTCAGCAATCCTCCTGTCTCTGCCTCCCGGGTGCTGGGATTACAGGCATGAGCCACCACGCCCAGCATGAATTCTACATTGTACATGGCTGAATTCTAAAAGTACGTTGATTACAACACAATAAAACTTTTTAAAAAAGGAGATCAAGATAAAATTAAGATTTGCATTAGTGGCACACAGAACACCAAGTAAATTAAAAACAAAAACAGGAGGGGCCAGAGGGTTAGCTCAGTGGTTCCAGCCTCTGTCTTGCAAACTCAAGGTCCTGAGTTCAATCCCCGGTAGCCACATATAATGCTGGGTGTGGAGACTACGCCCACCAGCAATCAATATGACATACCACAGTGCCGGGTATGGTGGCTCACGCCTGTAATCCCAGCACTCGGGAGGCAGAGGCAGGAGGATTGCTGAGTTTGAGGCTTGCCTGGACTCCATAGTGAGCACAGGGCCAGCCTGAACTACAAAGCGAGACCCTGTCTCAAAAAAAAAAAAAAAAAAAAAACAGGAGCCGGGCATGGTGGCTTACACCTGTAATCCCAGCACTCGTGAGGCAGAGGCAGAGGCAGAGGCAGGAGGATTGCTGAGTTCAAGGCTTGCCTGGGCTACAAAGTGAGCTCAGGCCCAGCCTGACCTACAAAGCAAGACCCTATCTCAAAAAAAAATAGGAAAATTAATACCAAAGAGATCAGCTACTACATGACTGAACTCTTAGTAGTGATTACATAATTATAATACTATAGAAAACTATTTCTTGATCTAATCAGTATAACTCTATAAGGCAACTGGGAAAATAGGAAAGATATGTTTTCAGAATAGGAAGGATATGTTTTCAGACAGAAAGAACTAATTCCTCATGTTTGTTGGTGGGAACTTAGCAAATAACATCTAAGACACAAATATCAAAATGTATCAAATACAAATAGGTTAATAACAGCTTAATAGTCATACCCAAAACAAATATGTGAAGAATTGAAAGGCACTGTGTTCAGGGAAGGAAAATAAGGAAGAGGAAGAACAGGACACTATTAGTGGGCTGTTGTCCTTTTTTCTTTTTCTTTTTTTTTCTAGTCAGAGGCATTGAACCCAGGGTCTTTGCAATGAGCTACATCCTTAGCCTTTTAAAATTTTTTATCTTTGGGCCGGAGATTTAGCTCAGTGGTTCCAGCACCTGCCTCGCAAGCACAAGGTCCTGAGTTTGATCCCAGTAACCACATACAATGCTGGGCATGATGACTCATGCCCACCAGCAATCAATACCACATACCATAGTGCCGGGCGTGGTGGCTCATACCTGTAATCCCAGCACTCAGGAGGCAGAGGCAGGAGGATTGCTGAGTTTGAGGCTTGCCTGGGCTCCATAGTGAGCTCAGGGCCAGCCTGAACTACGAAGTGAGACCCTGTCTCAAAAAAAAAAAAAAAAAAATTTTTTTTTTAATCTTTAAGAGAGTCTCATTAAGTAGCTAAACTGCCCAGACAGGGCTCTAAATTGCCTCCCAGAACACTGGGATTACAGGGATCTACCATGGACAAGTAGGTTTTTTCTTTCACTACTGAGTTTTGTTTTGTTTTTATTTTTGTTTTTAGGTTTTTTTGTTTTGGGGTTTTTTTTTTTTTTTGAGACTGGGTCTTACTTTGTAGCTCAGGCTGGCCCTGAGCTCACTATGTAGCCCAGGCAAGCCTCAAACTCAGCAATCCTCCAGTCTCTGCCTCCTGAGTGCTGGGATTACAAGCATGAACCACCACACCCAGCACTGTGGTGTATGGTGCAGATTGCTGGTGGGTGTGAGTCACAACGCCCAGTATTACTGTATATGGTTACCAGGGACACTACACTTTCTAGGCAGGCACCGGAACCACTGAGCTAAATCTCTGGGCCAATACCCTTTTATTACAGGTACTACAACTGTTCATTGCTAGACAAAATTTCTATAGTAAGCTTTTAATCTAATGCTGTACATACTTTTCTGAGAAAAGGACTGGAGGTCAAACCTGGGGCTTCACATATGCTAGACAGTGTGTCTTCTAATGACCTTGTGTATCTATTTTAATAAGTAAATAAAAGCAGACTTTGCAAAAACAGAGCAATTTAGCTAGTAAGGTACCTGACAAGTGTAGAAAAGGCCAGTAGCATACAAAAGGAAAGTGAAACAAAGCGAACCCCAGCTGGTGTGGCAGGAGGACGACTGGTCATCAGTTGCAGTAACTGCTCAGCTTCCTCTTCAGTTGGTCTAAAATGCAATTCATGAGTAGGTTTTACTTCTTAAGTTGAAGGAGAAAGAAACTTAACACATTAACCTTTCTGATACAAATGTTTAAACTGTATGACACCACAGTATAAAATCATTAACATCTAACATTCTCAAAGGCAAACTTTTAAGAAATTAAAACTGCAGTGTTTTTCTTGAGACCCAAATAGAGCAGAGCTCACTTTCATAGTGCAGTACCATAAAAAGGAACACACTGCTGAAACCACACGATACAATCTTAGCAATGAATGGTGAAAATTACAACTGTACTGTGACCTGCTCAATATTTTTGTCAAAACATGAAAAACTGGGGCCGGAGGATTAACTCAGTGGTTCCAGCGCCTGCCTCACAAGCGCAAAGTCCTGAGTTCGATCCCGGTAACCACATACAATGCTGGGCATGGTGACTCACGCCCACCAGCTATTGATACCACATACCACAGTGCCAGGCGTGGTGGCTCACGCCTGTAATCCCAGCACTCGGGAGGCAGAGACAGGAAGATTACTGAGTTCGCGGTGGCTTGCCTGGACTACATAGTGAGCTCAGGGTCAGCCTGAACTACAAAGCGAGACCCTGTCTCAAAAAAAAAAAAAAAAAACCATGAAAAACTATGCTATAACACAGAGAAATGGAAGAAACAGTAAAACTAATCATGGCACGCTAATAAAAAATACCAGAAACTTGGGAATTAAAGCATTTTGTGTCTCTATAAACAGCCATTGTCTTCATGTTGCACAGTGTGTAATATACAGCTTTTTCTTTTATGCCTTACTGAATATACCTTCCTAGGTTTGGGTCAGTTTCCAACATTTTATCCTTTGGGGTGTCATTTCTAAAACATCTGAGAGTTCCTTTTTTTTTGAGACAGGGTTTCGCTTTGTAGTTCAGGCTGGCACTGAGCTCACTATGTAGCCCAGGCAAGCTTCGAACTCAGCAATCCTCCTGTCTCTGCCTCCCGAGTGCTGGGATTACAGGCATGAGCCACCACACCCAGCTGAGAGTTCCTTTTATATGAAGATGTTTGCATGTATCACATCCTCTAGGAAAATGTCATCCTTGTCTTACAAATCATTCACCTCATTTTTCTCAACAGGTCACCTGTGCTAACCACCTCTGGCTACATATCTAGGATCTCACAAATGGTGCCAGTATCAGAATTCACACAGCCAGCTATTCAACTTATGTCTGGCTCAAATATCTTTTGTTATTGGTTTTTTTAGTTTGTTTCTTTACTGTACTCTCATCTTTACTGCCCAATTCCCTGTTTCAGTTACCATTTTTGTTAAATGAGTACATCTGAGACATAAGGGAGCAAGGACACTGTGCTGTCTGTGCATAAATCAAATGAGATGCGTGGTGCTCAGTCACCAACAGACTATGAAAGAAAAACTGCTTGCTGCCACTAAGAGACATGAGATTATTTACATAGTGCTCTATTGTGGTAACTGAAATTTGGACACTATTGAGGGCTGAGTTGGTTTTTTTTTTTTTTGAGACAGGGTCCCACTTTATAGATCAGGCTGGCCCTGAACTCACTATGGAGCCCAGGCAAGCCTCGAACTCAGCAATCCTCCTGTTTCTGCCTCCTGAGTGCTGGGATTACAGGCGTGAGCCACCACGCCCGGCAAGGGCTGAGTATTTTTTAACTCCACTGTAATAACTGAAATTCACACATGAGAGACACAAAGTGACAAGTGGACATACAACAGTTGAGGGCATTATTGCAAAGTATAGAGAACAGGGAATAAGAATCCTTGTGTTTAATAGTCATATTACATCTAATAGTAGTATCACATGTTTTTAAAAATGTAATAAAGGAATTATAGGAGAGACTGATTTCAACTAGCTCCAAGAGCAGGTAAGAATCACACACACATCATTCAGTGGAAATCTGCTGCGGTGAAATCACAGGTTTCTTTATATTGTGGTAGAAATTAATAAACTACCCTGGCCCCTCCTGTGTGTTCATCATTCTATTCCAATTGGACTAATATAAATTAATACATTCCTGACAGGAATTAGAACAGCAATCTTTTTTTTTTTTTTTGAGACAGGGTCTCACTTTGTAGTTCAGGCTGGCTCTGAGCTCACTATGTAGCCCAGGCAAGCCTTGAACTCAGCAATCCTCCTGCCTCTGCCTCCCCGAGTGCTGGGATTACAGGCGTGAACCACCACACCCGGCACTGTGGTATGTGATATTGATTGCTGCTGGGTGTGAGTCACTACGCCCAGCACTGTAAGTGGTTACCGGGGATCGAACTCAGGACCTTGCACTTGCGAGGAAGGCACCGGAACCACTGAGCTAAATCTTCGACCCTAGAACAGCAATCTTGATCTAAACCAGACTACTACTTGATCTAAACCACCTACCTGAGTGCATAGAAAAACGTTAATTTTCTGAATACAAAAGCCTCACACTCACTTTCTTGGGATTAGAAAGAAGAAAGTAAAATGACACAAGGCAAAGAATGAAATGATTGAATACTTGAGTCCAGCAATTCCCATCAAAGCACAGGAGAGACGTAAGAGGGCGCTGGCTTTCACAACATGCTCTTCTTTCAGCCCTGAGTACACAGACACATTGGGCTCCATCTCCACATCGGCTTCTTCCACAATGCGGGTGCTTCTTACTGTGGGAAGAATGCCCATCAGCTCCAAGAGAAGCTGCCTTCTCATCTGCCAAAGGACAGAACTGCTGGTCTCTCTTTTTCTCTGAAAGGAATATGAATCACAAAAGGAAAAAACCATGCAGCATTTACTAACATGAAACAAAGCTCAAACAGACCTCCTCATTTAACTCTTGAACCTGACCCATTCAGAGATGCTGTTACTACAGAATCTCACTTTACCAATTCAAGTAAACTCTACATTTGCAGGTCTGTTTGAAGAGTACTCATCTTATCCTGATTTGTATAGGCTGTGGAGGGAAAACTACATTAGTGACCATTTGAATTATAGAATTTTTTTCTTTCTTTTATTTTTGGTTTGTTCTTTGAGATGGGGGAATCTCACTATGTAGCCCAGGCTAGTTTCGAACTCAGGGAGATCCTCTTGCTTCAGCCTCCCAAGTGCAGAAATTATTGGAGTATGTCACCACACCCAGAAAATTATAGAGTATTATTTAAATGATACTTTGAAATACATAATACAGGGCTGAACACATAGCCCAGTGGTAAAATGCTTGCCTTAGCACGCACAAGCCCCTAGGTTCAATCTACAGCAAAGAGAAAAAAAAAGTAGATATATCATGGGCTGGAAATTTAGCTCAATGGTTCTAGTGTCTGCCTAGCAAGTGCAAGGTCCCTGGTTCATCCCTGGTAACCACATACAATATTGGGTGTAGGGCCAGAGGGTTAGCTCAGTGGTTCCAGCGCCTGCCTCGCAAGCGCAAGGTCCTGAGTTCGATCCCCGGTAACCACATATAATGCTGGGCGTGGAGACACGCCCACCAACAATCAACACCGCATACCACAATGCCGGACGTGGTGGCTCATGCCTGTAATCCCAGCACTCAAGAGGCAGAGACAGGAGGATTGCTGAGTTCGCGGCGGCTTGCCTGGGCACCATAGTGAGCTCAGAGCCAGCCTGAACTACAAAGCGAGACCCTGTCTCAAAACAAAACAAAACAAAACAAAACAAAACAAAACAAAACAAAAAAATATTGGGTGTAGTGACTCACACCCACCAGCAATCAGTACATGCCAGGTGTGGTAGCTCACGCCTGTAATTCCAGCACTCAGAAGGCAGAGGCAGGAGGATTGCTGAGTTTGAGGCTTGCCTGGGCTACACAGTGATCTCAGAGCCAGCCTGAACAACAAAAGTGAGACCCTGGCTCAAAAAGGAAAAAAAAAAGTAGATACATCATGGTACTGTAGTAAGAAGTACCCAGAGTACAGAGGAAGATGATTTTGAGTTAAAAGCCTTGCTCTACAACTGAATGACTACGTATTTTTGAGAACATAATGAACCCCAATTTCTTTACTGACAAGGAACTGAATATTTTACTAATGATATATTTATCTAGTAGAGCTGTTGTAATAAGTGTTTACAAGCCCATAAGCCTCACAGTTCTCCAGACCAAAATAACATCACTATCACTCACTCTGCAGGACCCAACATTGTGTGTGACAAGTAGCAAGTATTTGATATCTGCTAAGTAGATGCATGAATGAAAAAAGAGGAAATAATATGAAAGCACTTCTAAACTATAAGGTATAAAAAAAAAAACAATACTAATAATGCATTGCCTTTTTTCCTTCCCATCTCACAAATCTACACTATATTTTTCTGAAAGCTTCTATTAAGGCAGACAATGACAATATTTCAAAAAACATAAAATACAATTATTCTCATTAAAGTTAGGGGTTTTAGAAAATATAGTTTCCATTTAAAAGTAGATTCATATTTAATTGGGTAATTACTGCTATTTTTTTTTTAAGTTTTTTGAGACAGGGTCTTGCTTTGTAGTTCAGGTTGGCCCTAAATTCACTATCTAGCCCAGGCAAGCCTGGAACTCAGCAATCCTCCTGCCTCTGCCTCCCCAGCGCTGGGATTAAAGGCAGGAGCCACCACACACAGCACTGTGATATGTGGTACCAGGGATCAAACTCAGAATCACTGAGCTAAATCCCCAGGCTTACTGCTATTTTTAATGAATTAAATATTTCAAAATTTCAGTTGCATTTTTAATGAGAAAAATCAAAAGATAAAAGCCATTCAACAAACGCTCTTTCATATCCTCAGTGTTTTCAAAATTATAAAGATATCCCTGAAACTGAGAACCTCTGTTCTAACAATGTCTTTTTAAGAGTTTTTTCCTCTTTTACTCATTGCTGAAACATCAGATCCGCAGCCAATACACACACTTAACTCTCACCTGCTGTCCATTTCGGATAAAAGTTCCAAACCAAGTCCGGACTTTTGCATTTGTTCCAAGAAGCAAACCACTAACAAAACAAACCAAGTCACTCACTCCGTCTTCACAAGCTTCGTTTTTAGTATGATCCAGTGTCAAAGCCACTCCCAGGCCTGGCAGGTGACATTCTTCCACCTAACACAACAAAGCGAGCAAACTGAACTCAGTACACCATAAGAAGGTTAGAATATTTTAAATCTAAAGGATCTAACTCAGGCATGATGATGCACACTTGTCATCTCAGTACTAGGCAGGCTGAGGCAAGAGGACCACCAGAAGTTCAAGGTCAGCCTAAACTATATATTGAGACATTATCTCAAAAAAACAAAACAAGGGCCAGAGGGTTAGCTCAGTGGTTCCGGCGCCTGCCTCACAAGCGTAAGGACCTGAGTTCGATCCCCGGTTACCACATAATGCTGGGCGTGGTGGCTCACGCCTGCAATCCCAGCACTTGGGAGGCAGAGACAGGAGGATTGCTGAGTTCGCGGCGGCTTGCTTGGGTGCCATAGTGAGCTCAGGGCCAGCCTGAACTACAAAGCAAGACCCTGTCTCCAAAAAGCAAAAAAAAAAAAAAAAAAAAATAGGGGCAACCCATTTCCTGGTCCCCCTTCTATCCCTCTTTGACAGAAGCTATCTTTCTCTTCATACATTTTTCCTACTCTGAATGGGATGGGAGAGAAGGTAACTTGTCTAATATATAATTAAAATTCTCAAACTCAACAAAATTCTACAACCATCTAGAGAAAAGTACTTTGTCTTAATATAGTATAAAGGAGTTTGTCGCATTAAAAATACAAAATCTCTTACCACCATGCCTCGGACCTTGAGGGCTTGGGAAGGATTCATTTTACATAAGAAGCGTAAAGCATCTGTCCTGCGCCTTCCTCCAAGACTCTCTTCATCTTGTCGTTCTCCATTTTTGATCAGGCCTCTACAAACTGAATATTTAAGAGAGCTTATTATTCAATCATTGTGGAAAGATGCTATGAACCGGGCATGGTGGCACACACCTGTAACCCCAGTACTCAGAAGGCTGAGGCAAAAAGACTGCCACAAGTTCAAGGCCATCCTGCCTACAAGAAACTTCCCTTAAATGCCGGGCATGGTGGCTCACGCCTGTAATCCCAGCACTCAGGAGGCAGAGGCAGGAGGATTGCTGAGTTCGAGGCTTGCCTGGGCTCCATAGTGAGCTCAGGGCCAGCCTGAACTACAAAGCGAGACCCTGTCTCAAAAAAAAAAATAAAAAAAAAAAAAAGAAACTTCCCTTAGGGCTGGAGATTTAGCTCAGTGGTTCCTGCACCTGCCTAGCAAGTGCAAAATCTCTAATTCAATCCCTGGTAACCACATACCACAATGCTGGGTGTGGTGACTCACACCCACCAGCAATCAGTACCACACACCACAATGCATGGTGTATCACGCCTATAGTCCCAGCACTCGGGAGGCAGAAGCAGGAGGACTGCTGAGCTTGAGGCTTGCCTGGGCTACACAGTGAGCTCCGGGCCAGCCTGAACTACAAAGTGAGACCCTGTCTCAAAAAAAAAGGAGAAAAAAGAAAGAAAAGGGGAGGGAGGAGGCTGATCAGGCAACGTTATTATCCCAGCACTCCGGGAGGCTGAGGCCCAAGAAACACAGGCTTAACCCCAGCCTGTACAACTAAGAAAGGGCTGAGGATGTGCTCAGTGAGAAGGCCCTAGGCTCAATTCCAGGGACCGCACACAACAAAAGGATCCTCTCCGACATCCCACTTGAAAACTATATTTACCTTCATTAAAACTATCAGGAACATTGGCAAC
This sequence comes from Thryonomys swinderianus, assembly GCA_004025085.1. Classification (NCBI taxonomy): domain Eukaryota; kingdom Metazoa; phylum Chordata; class Mammalia; order Rodentia; family Thryonomyidae; genus Thryonomys; species Thryonomys swinderianus. Next base: position 22,780 of record PVIC010014438.1, on the reverse strand, counting down.
CAAGAGACACAAGAACCAGGCGCCATTTCTTACATGTAGCAAGGCTTCGGCTACATCAACTATTGGAAGCAAGGAAGGGAGCTCTATAAGAAAACAAAGTCAATGTTACTATTAAAGAGTGCTACTTCACTGTTATATATTAAACATCTTTTGATTTCAAACATGTCGTCAAAATACAATTAAAGGGCCAGGGATTTAGCTCAGTGGTTCTGATGCTTGCCTTTCAAGTGCAAGGTCCCAAGATCGATCCCTAGTACAAAAAAAAATAATAATACAGGGGCCTTTCAAGTGCAAGGTCCCAAGTTCGATCCCTAGTACAAAAATAATAATACAGTACAAAATATAGTACAAAAAAAATAATACAGGGTTCAGTGGTTCTGGTGCCTGCCTCACAAGTGCAAGGTCCCTGGTTCAATCCCCAGTAACCAAATAATACAATACCAGGTATGGTGACTCACTCCCGAAATCCCAGCAATTAGGACCACACACCAAATGCCAGGTATGGTGGTTCATGCCTGTAATACCAGAAATCAGGAGGCAGAGGCAGGAGGATTGCTGTGAGTTCAAGGTTAGCCTGGGCTGCATAAAGAGCTCAGAGCCAGCCTAAAGTACAAAGTGAGACCCTGCCTCTAAAATAATAATAAAAATAATAATAATAATAATAACAATAATACAATTGAAGTACTTTCTTAGTCTAGAGCTGCTCTATGTTATGGTGTGGCACATTCCTGTGATCCTAACATTCAGGAGGCTGGCATAGAAAGATCTGAAGTTTAAAGCCAGCATGGGCTAAACAGTGAGTTCAAGACCAGCATGGGCTGAACAGTGAATTTAAGACCAGCATGGACTTCACAGTGAGATCCCATCTCAAGTCGAGAGCTGACTTGTTCAGTAAACATCCAAATAGCCACGTACAGATACTTAAATTTAAATAGTTCAGTTCCTCAATCATTCTGGCTACATTCCAAGTAAACAAGTGACTAGTAGCTACTAAGTGGACTGTGCAACACTGCAGAAGGTTTTATTGGACAATGAGGATCTAAGATTTCACAAAAATCTTTGCTTTTTTTTTTTTTTTTTGAGACAGTGTCTCGCTTTGTAACTCAGGCTGGCTCTGAACTCAATATGTAGCCCAGGCAAGCCTCAAGCTCAGCGATCCTCCTGCCCCTGCCTCCCAAGTGCTGGGATATCAGACTTGAGCCACCATGTCCAGCACTGTGATATATGGTACTGACTGCTTGAGAGTGTGCATCACCATCCCCAGTATTGTTGTATGTTGTTACCAGGACTGAACCAGGGACTTTGCCTTTGTTAGGCAGGTGTTGAAACCACTGAGCTAAATCTCTGGCCCCGAGAACAGAAGTTTTTAAAATTAGCTTCAGTCCCCTTAAAATTAGAACTATTACATTTGTTTTGTTTATTGAGACAAAGTCTCACTACAAACTGGCCTTGAACTCACTAGTAATACATGCTGGCACTAAATTCTCAGTGACCCTCCTGCCTCCGGCTCTGGAGGGCTAGGATTACAGGCATCTGCCACCACAGTCTTGAAAAGAAAAAACAAAAAACAAAATCTCACTAGGGTGCCCAGGCTAGCTTTGACCTTGAAATACTCTAACCTCAGCAAGGACCCCTACTGAGACTCCCAAGTAGCTAGTACTATAGGCATGGGCTACCACAACCAGTTGCTTTTTTCATTTAATATACTGCTAAGTACTGTTGCTAATCAAAATCATTCCCAAGCATTAAAATCATTAAATCAGGTATACTATTTTAATATGTACATAATATGCAACATTATACAAATAAAACACTTAACTCATTGTTATGCTAGTAGTCATTTTTTAACTTAAACTTGTAGGCAAATAAATAAACTTGTAGGCAAAATTCTATTAGATGATCCCAAACAACAATCTAGACTAAGAAGTTACACACTATCATTTAACAGCAAAGACTATCTGAAGTGTATCTTAGTACTCAGTACAGTACCTGCTTGTAAAATACAAAGTACATCTGCAGCTTCCTCCAAGTAAACTGGACTCTCAAAGAGCTCAGAAGACTTGAAAAAAAATTCTCCATTGGATTCAGAAACCTTAAAATGCCAAAAAAAAAACTCTATTAATTTCAGATAATAAATTATAATCCCTTACTATTTTTGTAGTATTTGTTGAGCTCATACAGACCATGTTTCATTTTCTCCCTCCCAACCCCCACCTCCACCTCACTCCCCAGGTACTAGGGATCAAACCCAGGGCCTCTATTACTGAGTTTTCCACTGTACTCTACACCCACGCCTTTATTTTATACTATGAGTCAGGATCTCACTAAATTGCTGAGATCAGCCTTGAACTTGTAAATCTCCCTGCCTGGGTTTGCCAAGCAGCTGAGATTCTAGGAGTGAACCATCAAGCCCAGCTCATGCCTCTAAATATGTCCTGAATACATCACAGCAGAATGAACAGTATTAGATCACTTTCTGTCACTTTTACCACAATTACTATATAGGTCTAGCAGTCTTAATCTCAAGAACTGATTTCTGGCTAGGGATTTAGCTCAGTGGTTCCATTCGCTGCTTGGCAAGCGCAATCGCTTGAATTCAGTCCCGGGTACCACACACCACATTCCTGGGCGTGGTTGCTCAGGCCTGTAATCCCACACTCCAGAGGCAGGGGCAGAAGGTTTGCTGGGAGTTCGAGGCTTGCCTTAGCCTCATAGTGAGTTTAGGGCCAGTCTGAACTACAAAGCTAGATTCTGTCTCAAAAAACTAAGAAAAAAAAAAATTGCCTTCTAACTACATATTTTAAGACACTGGAAATTAAAGGATAAGGCAAACCAAAGAAATTATCTAAGAATGCTATCAGTTGTTTTCAAAAGCCAAAAACTCTACACTTAAAGCACTGTAATAAATAAAATTCACATTCAATTCTGAACGAACTGTGTGGGATAATAAGGAATTAAAACTTAGATCAGGGGGCCAGAGATTTAGCTCAGTGGTTCTGGCACCTGCCTAGCAAGCGCAAGGTCCCTGGTTCAATCCCCAGTAACCACATACAATGCTGGGCATGGTGACTCATGCCCACCAGCAATCAATACCACATACCACAGTGCCGGGCATAGTAGCTCATGCCTATAATCCCAGCACTCGGGAGGCAGAGACAGGAGGATTGCTGAGTTCGAGGCTTGCCTGGGCTACATAGTAAGCTCAGGTCCAGCCTGAACTACAAAACTTAGATCAACAAATGTACTGAGTTCTCGGGAATTTTTGTTCAGTAGTTTTATCACTATATTTCCATACTATGAAGAATGATAAATGGAAAAATTAGAAAGTAAAGAGTTCACTTATTTTAGCATAACCATCTAGTTATGTATTAAGGAAAAGATGTAGGAAAAATCTGGTTGAAATTAAAGAGTTATTAGTACAGTGGAAAAAAAAGAAGAAAATCATTTGTGATAGAAAAAATTTTGCAAAGATTTGTAGTATATCTTAAAAACTTTATCTATGGGCCAGAGGGTTAGCTCAGTGGTTCCGGCGCCTGCCTCGCAAGCGCAAGCGCAAGGTCCTGAGTTCGATCCCCGGTGACCACATACAATGTTGGGCACGGAGACTCATGCCCACCAGCAATCAATACCACATACCACAGTGCCGGGCATGGTAGCTCACGCCTGTAATCTCAGCACTCGGGAGGCAGAGACAGGAGGATTGCTGAGTTCAAGGCTTGCCTGGACTACATAGTAAGCTCAGAACCAGCCTGAACTACAAAGTGAGACCCTGTCTCAAAAAAAAAAACTTTAAAGCTAGCTGAAACTTTCTATCAGCATCTTCTATAGAAACAGAATTTAGGGTGCTTTTCCCCCAAGTTACAAAACCTAACTTTACTGACTGTAAGTTAATAAATGACTTCAAATTTCTAAAAGCAAATAACTTTTGCCTCTGAAACTCTGGGCCTCATTTCACATAAGTCATGTTAATATGAAGATCCAATTTAGTCTTTTGCATGAAAGATCCTTAACATTAGAAATTTGTTTTGGGTGTTTTTTTTTTGTTTTTTGTTTGTTTGTTTTTGAGACAGGGTCTCACTATGTAGCCCAGGCAAGCTTTAAACTCAGCAATCCTCCTTTCTCTGCCTCCTGAGTGCTGGGATTACAGGTGCCACGCCCAGCACTATGGTATATGGTACTGATTGTTGGTGGGTGTGAGTCACCATGCCCAGCATTGTTGTATGTGGTTACCAGGGATCAAACTCAGGACCCTGTGCTTGCAAGGCAGGCACCGGAACCACTGAGCTAAATCTCTGGGCCGACATTAGAAATTTTAAATTTATAATTTTTTTTTTGAGACACAGTCTCCTTATGTAGTTCAGGGTGGCCTTGAACACACTATGTAGCCCAGGATGGCCTCAAACTTATGGCAATCTTCCTGCCTCAGCCTCCCAAGTGCTGGGACTACACCACCAAACCTGACCCAGAGTTTCAAGTAACCACTATTACCCAGAGGTCCATGATTTAAAATAATCTATATTTTTACAGACAAGAAAGTGTTCTTCACTAGGCACAATTAAGTCATGTAGTGAATGAGGCCAATCAATCAGTGATCCTACATCCAAATCAGCTTTGATGTTTCTTACTGTCATATATGAGGAACTCAATGTTCAACCACTGTCTAAATGAAGCCACACATTTTTCAATTATTCTGCAATACATTTTATAGGGAACTTGGCAATTTATACAAGTCTTGACATAAATTCCTTTCTAAATGTCAAGAAGCCACTGTATGGACTCCATACAGCAGGGGAAAGTCCCTATGACAGAGAATGCAGAGAAAAGAGTAATTAGAGAAAGCAAGCCCACGAGGTACTTTTTCTGTTTTCTTTGTTGTTGTTGTTGTTACTGGGTTTTTTGTTGTGGTGGTAGTGGTGACAGTGATGGCTTTGGGTTTTTTTGCTGTTTTTGTTTTGCATTACTCAGGATCAAACCTAGGAACACTGTGTCTCCGAGTTATAACCCAGCACTTTTTTTTATTTTCTTATTTTGAGATGGGCTCTCACTAAACTGAGGAGACTGGCCCCAAACTTGTAATCCTGCTTGGAGTAGCTGGGATTACAGATTAATATATACTTTCAATATCCTTTCAATCTTAAAAGGAAAACACATATCAAATAGAAATACCAGGGGAAGATGCAACCCACCTTGACATCTTGCCTCTATTTTTGTCTATCTTCCTACATATAAATAGCAAAGCACAAATACTGTCTTTTGCAAATAGGAAGGAGACAAAGAAATGGAGGGAGGGAAGAAGGTAGGGAAGGAAAGAGATATAAAAAGAATTGAGATGTGTTATGTACCTGTACCAACTCCCCATGATGAAAGTACTCATTATACCCTGCAAACGTGTACTAATAAAAATTAAAATTTGAAATAAAAAAATCATTAATACTTTTTAATTAGGGCTAAAAAATAAAAGAGCACCTTGTTCATAATTGCCAGTAGTTCACTAAGCACAAGACGCAATCGACGAGGTGAATCACTGTGTTCAAACTCTAAGGTCAGTCCGTGCTGAAGCTGCGACACCAGGATGCTTTCTCCGCTGCCTCCTCCAAGTTTATGCCTAAGAAACATGTAAAGCAACACTTATGAGAACACTGGTGTGGAAATAATTACATAAAAATGATCTGTTACCAAAATACTACAAAAGAACACATTTTAAATGTTTTTTATTACTTTCGAAATGCTGTTTGTCTATTTCAGGAATTCAAAGCTACCTAAGAACTCCATCAGATCTGATAGTTAACACTCACTGCCATTAAACAAAGTGGCTTCTGGATTCACAATGGGTAAGAAACCATATATCAAGCGAGTAAATCTTCCTAATCCAGAGGAAGTTTTTCCCACCCACTTGCCCTTGACAGTAACTGACCTCATAAACTCTCCCTAAGCACAACAAGTATGTGGCCAAGCTTTTCTGCAGAATCCAAAAGACCCTAGAATTTTAACTATAAATAGGAAAGACCTAAATAAAATGATCTCCAAAGTTTAGACTCTCATTCTTTAGAGGAACTCTGAAAGTCTGAAACATATCTGATTCTTTACTCCTTTGAAAACCCAATTCAATTCCATCCTGTGTCTTATACAACATAACATTACCTGAGCTGCTGTTCCTTGCTGGCATCTTGTTCCAAGGCATGAAAGTCCACAGACAACAATGCAACAATAGAGTTGACAGCTTCCACTCCAGAAAGAAGGCGAAGGATAAGTTTTTTATCCTGTGCCCAGCTTTGGCTCTGATCAGCAGGAGCACACAGTGCCATCCTCACCAAGCAAGGCAGAAGAAGTCTCAACTCTGGATCACTTAAAGATGCCAGGCGAACAACATCCACTTTCTGCATTGCTTCAAAAGCAAAAGGACTAACAAACTGAAGGCTTGTACACTCAGCCATTGTTACTGTTGATCCTGAGGATTAAAAAAAACAACAACAACAAAATGATCATTTCCACATGTATAAACACCCTTATTTTTTAGAAATCTGAAAAATGTGCTTGATCTTTAATAGGCCCCTAAGTTGGCAATAATTCTGGCACAATTAAACACCAGACTTCTTCATCTCCCTATATTTCTATTCCCATCTGGAAAATAAGAATAGTTTATTAATGTATATGCTAGTTTAGGAATCTTCTGCTCTGATATATTTTCTTTTACAAAGCACATATATGAAGACCAGAAAACTCAGTAGCAGACTCAAATTAACAGTATTAGTGGCAAACCCTAAGGCTGAACACTCCTGAAATAAATCCCAGGACAAGAGCCACTTAGGGTGGCTCACACCTGTAATACCAGCACTCCAGAGGCTGAGGCAGGAGGACTGCCTCAAGTTGGAGGCCAATCTGGGCTACACAGTGAGTTCAAGGCCAGCCTGAACCACATAGGGAGACCCTGTCTAGAAATAAATAAATAAAAATGCCATCTGGATTCATTGGGATTTTAATCCCAGTCCGAGACTTTCTACGTTGTACTAGGTAGAGAACTTCTCCATATGTAAATCCATATACATGAACGGCCACAGCCATACTTCCTTCATTTCACAAGCACCACAACTTTGGGACTTCTTTCCCACCGGCTGTGAACAGATGAAAACACTGGTAAATCACCTTAGTGGCCAAAAGAAATGTCAGGTTCCAGGCTCCGAGGACCACAACACTATTTTATGTCCCTGTTACTGAGTAAAAAAAAAAAAAAAAAAAAAAAAGTCGATGGGTAGGTGCAATTAGCTATTCGAGAGACAAAGAAGATTCCCACTTGGGCACTTTTCTGTCAAGAGAAAACAAAGGCACAAACAAAAAAAAACACCACGAATGGAAGGCTCGAAGCAGGTAGCCAAAGCCATCTTCTCTTAAGACTGATTGACTAGCAGAACCGTGGAGCAGAGTCATGAACGGAAACGATGCTTTGCTTTCAAGCTGGAGCTGGTCGTTTTAACAGGCTGATGGAGCAAAAGCGCCGAGACCTGTGTGCTCTTAGGTTTTGCCCCAGTCGTAAGAACCAACAAGTCCCTCCGGCTGAGCAAAGCCTGGCTGGCGGCCGACAAAGGTGGGAACGCGCTACGACCTGAGAAGCCGGTGCTTCATACCTTACGCTCTACCCTGAGGCCTCACGGGACCCCACTGGGACTCCGCGTCTTACAGACGGAACGCGGCAGAAATCGAGAACGCGGTCCGAAGTTGGGCCTACGCGATCATCCGGTTCCCAAAACCCTGGCCGTGGCCCAAGTCAGCTCGGGCACCAAGAACTCAGACGCTGGGACCAACTGAGTCGTCGATAAAATGGGGGCAGGATGAGAAGACACTCCACAAAGGCAGAACGGAATCTGCTGAGAAGGAAAAAGCGGAGGAGACTTGCTCAACCTGCCCCCCAGCACCTTCATTCATCCCCAGAGTCTACCTCCTGTCGGCCACCGTACTGGACTGAAAGCAAGAGCGGCGGTAGAAAGAAACCCGCAGAAGGCGACGACCCAGCCGCGGTGCGCGTGCGCAGACCCGCCCCTTCCTCCACGCTTATTGGCAGGGCCTGACTCCACCTCCTGGAGTCTGAGACAGAAGGTCTAGTCCTTTTTACAGACCTGATCCGCCGTGTCCTCTCCGGTTAGCCCCTGAGCAGCCCAGAGTTTCAGTTTCATCATTACGGGATTGGCGTGACACTCAATAATATTAGCGTGAGTTATGGAAAATTGTCCCAGTGTTCTTTGGCCGGGACTGACGAATGGACCGCCATACCTTTCTTTATCTCTGCTCTGACAGCACCAGAAGCTACAGAATTCCAGGAATATAAAAAGTAATCTAGGGCCGGAGGGTTAGCTCAGTGGTTCCGGCGCCTGCCTCGTAAGCGTAAGGACCTGAGTTCGATCCCTGGTTACCACATATAATGCTGGGCGTGGTGGCTCACGCCTGTAATCCCAGCACTCGGGAGGCAGAGACGGGAGGATTGCTGAGTTCGCGGCGGCTTGCCTGGGCACCATAGTGAGCTCAGGGCCAGCCTGA